>JAAAQI020081783.1:0-16834 GCA_011800005.2 Stichodactyla mertensii | reverse complement strand
ATTTTTAGGATATAAATACAAGAGTTTGTATGAAGAATGTTATAGATGTCCCGTGATGACGTCACTCGTCCCAGTCTGTCAATACGCGGTCCTCGACCGAAAAGTTGCGTTTTCAAATGGTGTTTAAAAATTGGGAATAACTTCAAACAAAGAAATTTCTTCGTTTTTCGATTATTTATGAGTATTACTTCAAATTAGGATAGGTCTGTTTTTAGGCTTTAGGTGCACTTTAACTATTTTTGTGGTGTATTATTTTTGCAGTATTTAGAAAATATTTATCTCAAAAATAGTATTTTATAGTTTTTAATAGTTTGTTTATAAATTTTTGAAACACCCATGAGAAGTGAACAGCACTTAAAAGAGAACTTTGTAAGCCAGTAAAATTGTAAATAAATTTCGTGTGAAATAAAGGAGTGAAGCATAAAACCTTCAACAAAACATTACTTTATTTCTGTTTTCTTATTTCCACTTTCCCGTCATTTAAAATCCTTTTCTGGTGCATTCTATACTACTTTCTTCAGTATGAATTGACCAGCTTCAATAAATAATTCAAAAACACCTCAAACTAACAAACAAACAAACAAACAAACAAAAAGCTTTTACAGTGCGTTTCACATAACTTTGGACGAGTGGGTTCCGAATTTGGTTCGGACGTTCGGAAGTTCAGTTTGTACTTTGGAAGTTCACAGCGAACTTCGTTGGTGAACTTCGAACTTCTTTCCCGCGGAAGTTCGATAATTCGTTAAAATCAACTCAGTTCAAGATTTACACTGACGAAGCTGCTGCACCAAGGAAGGGCTGTACTTTGGCTAAGGATGGCTTCAGGGAGAAAAACAAGAAGACTTTGGAAAAAAGACGGAATATCTGAACTTCCGAAGTTTGAAGTTCGCCAAAGAAGTTCGTTGCGAACTTCCGAAGTACAACTTGAACTTCGGAACTCATTCGTCAACGTTAAGTGAAACGCACTGTAAAACTCCTTTTAACTTTGTTAGAATACCAAAATCATTCTTCAACTAAAATTTTTCTGCTGCCCAAGTTTTTTATTACTGGGATACCTGTGTTGGGATTAAGCCCAGGACCAAGGTTAGACGTCTTTGAACTCAATTATTGAAAAAGGTTTAATAGAGTTTCTGCATTTCCTGCTTATTCTATTTTACAGGTATTTTATTCGATTGATATTTACATTTACTTATGACACTTGAATTTTTCATGTAACTCTTTCATTCCTTTCAGTTTTCCTTTTTTCCTCAATTCAACATAGAAAAAATTATCATAATGAATAATGTACAGACAAAAATTAAAAAACAAAAAAAGAAAACAAGCAAACAATTGCTCTGCCCAGTCCTTTCTGCCTCACTCTCATGCCTTCTTCCAAAGTCCCGAGATCCTTTGCGGTTGCGTACCGAGTCCAAAGGAAGTCTGGTGACGAACTTGTCATGCCAAGAATTGTGGGACTGGTTTGAAAATTTTCAAAACTTTGCTGGACTTCCAGACTTTAGCTCTATAATTTATAATTATCTACGAGACTAATTCATGATTACGTCTTTCATGGGGAGTTCTCACAGCTGGAAACTAATTCCCCTTTTTTTTCTTCACTCCTTGTGCAGATACTCAAAAGCTTTGCATGAAGTTTTAAATTTAATAAATAAAACAGAATGTCAATATATTTATATCCTAATGAAGGATTTTAAAATTACAAGCATTGTTCATGCACAAGGGGTTAGGTTAATACAAGATTATTGAATATTTTAGTGTTGTTTTGAGATTTCTTTAGACTTAGAATAAAAGATGTTAGAGATTTAATTGTCTTGAGTGTTGGAGGACTGTGGAGTGTTATTTGAAGTTACAGATGGCTGGAGGACTTCTTCATTCTAACCAGAATAGAAAGAACAACAAACATTCAACCATTTAGAGTTTTTAAGTAAGGGAGATTTGGAGGTTCGTTGATTTGATTTATTAGAGTCATTTAAAATTCAAGTTATGCCATGTTGGATAACGAGTAAGACTATTTTAGAAACGGAAAAATACACAATCTTGCTTTCTTCTCATTTCCATTGCTGCTCTCATTTATAACACACTTATGTTTATCATACAACATGTCGAAAAGTGAAAACACAAGCCGAGAAAAACTGAAGAAAATGGGGGAAATTTTAATGATTTTAGACTGAATTCTGAGTAAAATTCATTTAAATACGTTAGTCTTTACTTCTTTAATTTTTAACGTCGTAACTTTTAAGATTATTTCTAAGATAGGGTAAAAAAAAATTATGGGCTTAAGAAATGAAAAATACCCGAGTAGAATCGGGCGCATGCAAGGAAACGTAAGGACCACTGACTAAACGCTAACGCGGGCTTTATCAAAGTTATCAACATTGAGAAATCATTACACGTTTGTGCCTTGATCCTCTCCGGCTGGACCCAGTTTCCGACGTTGCCTCCTCCTCCGTTAGACTTGGACAAGAAAGAGAGAGCTTTATCCTGGACTCTTGTAGGTTGGTCTGTAACAGTGAGGAGGCAGGCGATAGGGACGGTGTGTTGCATCGTGACGCACTAAGGTCGCAATGTTCCAGCGTTTTTAGTAATTCCCCTTCAGACGGACCTGCCATGTTGGCTTGCTCTAAAGGTACGAATGTTGGAACAGCGAAGATTAAAATTTTGGTACATTTGGGGACGCTGTGTTATACGACTGACGTCATTATGACGTTGTAAAGGAATTGTAACATTGTAAGGCGGCGGTGTGTCACGTAATTCAAGTCAATATTGATATCGAAGTTTGGTAAAAAACGTTTGTAACTCGTGTCAACAATCAACGCAAGAGATTCATGATCAGTGTTCTGGAGGCAGTTTGTTGGTGATGTGACATATTATTGTAGTTGCCAATGCCTTACGAAGCATTTGTTATACTTCATCCTGCTGTGAATATGGAAACTTTTGGGGTGTGTAGCACGATATTACACCGAATTTGAAAAAGTTGCAAAAAAAAAAAACTGAACCAGCCTTCATGTGTAGTCAGTCACATTACACACACGACTTAGTAGCAGTGTTTGTCAATGTACCTTCCGGTTTTTAGATTTTTGTTTCTTCTACGATGAATTTTATTACTAATATCCCAAGCTTTTGGCGGGTCACTGGTCCATCGTCAGGGAGAGTGAAAAAATTAAGCGTTCAAGCTAGAAGAAACAGAAATATACTCGTATACTCTGTCACATACTCACATTTCATGAAACCTACATACAACACCGTATTTACAAATAATTTAAGTGCCTTTGGTAGGAAAATATTATGAAAAACCGCTCTATACTGAGGTTACCTGGTAATGTTCCAGCCTGTTCAAGTGCAGTTGTCAGATCCCACATCTGTATGCTGCCATTATCGTGTCCCGTAATCAGGTATCGCCTGGGTCTTGACCCTATTCTACTGGATCCATCGCATTCATGGACACAGTAACAACTGATGTGATTCCCATCCACTGAATGTATTGTACAGATCCTAAGAAATAAGGAACTGTTCGTTATCTATACCTAAGTGGGGGAGGAGAGGGTGTGGTAAAAAAGAAGGGGTATGTCATAAAGAGGGGGCTTTGAAAATTATTATTTTGTTAAATGAGATGAGGGGCTTTTACAGTCAAACTAAGAAAACCGTGAACACCTAAATGATGTCTGGAATGTTAAGCATCTTGTTCTGACCAATCACATGCAAAAATGAATTCATTTCAAATTAATTCTCACATGTGATTGGTCAGAACACGATGCTTAACATTTCAGGCATATTTCAGGGGTTCACGGTTTTCATAAGGTCCATAAACACTAAGGGTTTTGCTCCAGGGGCAGGCTCCCGGGTCACTTTGCCCAACAAGTACACACGAGAGAGCATGCCGCCAGAGCTGGCTGCATGGTGTGGTCATCCTTGCTGATATTTAACCAGTTTAATATCAGGGAGCGTGAGCCGGGGGCAAAAAATGAAATCTTCGGTACACACGAAGGAGCAAAACGACCTTGGAGCCTGCTCCCGGAGCAAAACCCTTGGAGTGTAGGGACCTTTAGTTTGACTGTAACGTTTTTCTTTCATATGGAACTCTGGGGGTGGGTTGCTATTTTTTTGTAATTTTCTTAGTTTTCCTTCGCCACATCCCCAGGTGTACATGATGTACAATCTCTAAGGACCAACAGCTTGGTTACTTTGACATTCAAAAGACAAAGAACTGGCAGACACAGTAACGCGTAAAGGAGGACTAGTGACAAGTCTACCTTTTCCCCGTGGAAGAGAGTCTCACATGTAGCTGATCGGTGTCAGGGACGATTTTTTGTATAAACACTTGCTGATCGTCTCGATCACCAAACGGTCCTGAAAAAAAGGAAAAATGAAAAATTGTTTTAGAGTGTCTCTGATCCCCGCGTTTTCTGATATTACGGACCTTAAACAGCCAAGAAAATCGACGACGCGGACGTCACGCGTACGTTTTTGCTCATGCGCGCGTCGTCGTGGTTAAGGTTCCCGTTCAGAAGGACAGTTCAGGTTGTTTCACGTTCTAAAACCATAAAGACGACGGCGCGCGCATTAAACAAGAAGGCATGACGTCCGCGTCGTTAATTTTCTAGATTGTTTAAAGTCCCTATTGTGATATAAAGTACTTGTTTAGTTGTAAGAGCAAACATCAGCAAGGGACAGTTCATTTGTTATGGGCATGGGAGCAGCGGTGGTGGGTTTCCGGATCTATCTATGAATATTTACATGAACCCCTTCTCCATTTATATATATTTTTACCTGACTCCCCTTCTACATAGCATTTTATTTGGTACGTATCCCCAGTATGACCAAAATTTTCGGCTGTCCCCTACCCATTTCGAGCCCACTTCAAAAAAAAGTCGTAACTGCGCATGTGTACCCTGAGTTTTTGTTGAACTGTTAGGCCCTCCCCTTGCGGAGAAAATCACGTTTCCAAGAAAGATAGCAGAGCCCAGTCGTATGGCATTATAATTGTTTTAAGATTCTCCTCCCTGCGTTATGACCTAAATTATCAGGGTGTACTTAATGATCTCACCTAAAGAGTTACCAGCAGAATAACTAGGATGGGTCTCTGTTTCCTCCAGAGAGACCACGTTAAAAGAAGCCAGCGGTGTAGACCCAGGCTGCGTGGATATCATTCCTCTAAATCGAGTAACATTCCACGTGCGCACGTGGTTGTACTCTGCGCAGACTGATACTAGGTGTTTCTCGCTCAGCATTACTCGTATTACGGGGCTGCGGTGTACCGTGAACGTCTGGAAGAGCTGTGGACCGTGCCCTACTGTCTCGGGATGTTGGACGATGACTCGCACGGTCCCAGAACTTGTGCCATAAGCAATCTCGATCCAGTTACCACTAAGACCTATAAAAGAGAGGAGATTTAATCTATACTGAATGAAGGTTTTGCGATGCGGAGAGCGCGTTGCGTGACGACCCCAAAAGTTGCTGTGATTAAAGCTAATAGACCTTATTCGCTTGGGCGTATTTGTTTTCCCAATACAGGTCACGTGTCATTCCTTTGGGACTTTTTCCTTTGTTTAATGGTAACGCTTGAAAAGATACATTGATATGGATGAACCTCGAACAAAGAATCGTATTCCCAAGAGGTCTGAATTGGGAAAACATTACGCCCAAGCGAATTAGGTCTATTCCTCCGTTGAGACTGGCTAAAGCAGTTTACCTAACAGTGTGACATTGAGTAGTTTTCGCATGGATGTGAAACGTCACGACACGAAATTGACGACATCCGCTGCTGAACAAATCAAAGTATATGATATCGCAGCTCGTCCAATGAGAATGCTTGGACACGGCACCATCACGGTCACGGCACGAAGTTTTTTTACAGTCATGCAAAGACTGCTCTATTAAACGACACGGTCGCAGCAGGAAATTATTAACGAAATACATCGAATTTATCACAGCATGCAAAGATTCTCGTTCGTTCAATCAGAATGCTGGGGCGCACCACAGGGAGCCCGACCAAAAATGAATGTTGGGATCGAACAGTGGAGTATACTTACATGTCTTGGGTGTCAGATAAACACTCAATGCGGTGACCATGTCTTCATTAGGATCTTTGTACAGCTCTGTTACTAGTAAATCATTGTCCTTCATTCGAAGGGGAAACTTTTGCATGTCTGGAAGATAATTCGTAATAGGCAAGGTTATACAATCGGTTGTAAACGGGAAAAAGGAAAGGCAGAGGATATTATCTGTAAGCTTACCAATATAATAAATAGATCCATTGGAACATCCCAGTAAGAGAAAATATCCTGCCTTGTCATAGCTAGTGATGGGAACCACATCTTGGATCTACAAAAATGAATGTATCAGTATACAATAAAAACCTCAACATTTCATTTCATTTTAAAGTGTATTGCTTGAAATTTAATCAACGCAATCAATGATGTCTTTGTCTTTTGTTACATTATTCTCTTGGGAATGATTGCACCTCTTTGAAATACTTCTGGCCAAGATGTCACTGCAAGTTTCAAGGATCTATTACATCTTCCTATTCTTTCTTGCACTCACCAAGGCACCAATTTTTGTGCAAACTAGTTTTGTTTAATAAAGTCTTCAGTCAACTATTTTTCTATGCGTGATTGCATATCCCCCCTCTTTATACCGGTACAATTACATGTATACCATGTCGGTGGGCTGTCAGTGACTTAAGAGGTGTCAGTAAGATGTTGGTAAAATATTGGTAACACATTGCTGACACTTTACCAACACTGCTCTCTGCTCTCTGTCAACCGTCAACACTGCTCTCTGGCTTGTATTCGAAACTGTTACCAATAATCCTTACCTGCCAGTGTTGTGACATTGAATTCCATACACCTATCTTTCCTGTGTGACTTGTGGCAACCAACTGGCTGCCGATGAAAAATAGGGCATCCACTGTAACACCCAGATCAAATGTACCTGTAGATGCCGACAGTAGACAATATCAGTATAGCATGCAAATAGATTTTATATCTCATTGGTGGGAAAATTTGACATGCTGAGAAAAATCTGAATTCCAAGACTCTTATCAATAAGTATGGATCATATTGGAGAAAGAAAATAATTATCTAGAAAAATATTTTACTGCAGATGGGGACTGTACCTTCTGGGAACAGGTAGAGGATAGAAATCAGAAAGAATGTAAAGGTATTTAATAAACAAAACTGGGAAAAATGAGAAATAGGAAATGACTAAAGGAAAGAAAAGAAGAACATTTAAATCTACCAATTTCAAACTTGACATATCCAGTCTCATTGTTTGTGAAACTCCATAGTCTTATTTTACTGGCTGATGAAACAGCTACCATCCTGTCACCAAGAGACCCTGCAGAAACCTTTGCATTCAGAGCCATTTTCTCTACAGTGTTCTCCAGGTATGGTGATTTGAAGACCATTACCCATTCAGCTGTATCTTTTAACCTTAACATTCACATAAATAAAGAATAAAGATTTAGTTCATAGTATATTAGAGTAATACTGCTGCTTTGTGTGCTGTACATAAGCCTTTGTCAATCATGTGTCAACCAGAGATTGACGGCTAGTGAAACCAAGCAACTTGTGAAGAGCTTTTGTGAAAATGATTGACATATTAACACCACAATGCTTTTGATAGTAAAAACAAAGCATTTGCTACAGAGTAATTTATCACAAAAAGGTAAAATACATTTATCATTTATATGAATAATTAATGATAATTAAGATATCATCAAGTTTTTAGGCATTCAAAAAGAAAAAAAAAAAAGAAAAATAATGTTTTGTGACATTTTCATTTTTGCCTAACGTGCTAATGTACTATGACCCAATGAAAAACCAACAACAAAAATGAAGAAATTCCAATGTACAGTGTAGCAGGAGTCACAAATCTTATTGTTAGAGTTACTTAAACTTACTTGTAGCAAACAATGCAGTGAGCAAAGGCTACAGCTATTACACCATGGTGACCCATCACAATCAGAGCTTTCCTTGGGTTCACATCTACATGAACAAAAGAAACACATGCAGTTATAACAAACCATAAACAGTTGATATACAATATGGCTTGATGGTGTTGTGAAATTTCAGAAGTGGTCTCCTCTTTAGATTAGTTGAGTAAAAGGTTCTCTATGAATCTCCCTCTGTAGTTTGTAAAATGGCCCTCATTCCAGCTGAGTGAACAACTTGCTGCACAAAGCATTGTTGGACAAAACCTCCTGCCCTCACTCTTTGCTTTCAAAATCATTTCTCTCGTGGTTTTTGGACTGTCAACATAAAGATAAAATTTCACTCTGTTTAATAGTTTTGGACTTTTCTAGTCCTCAAAATACATCAGATTAAATTTTCAATTGTTTTCAGGTTGAAAATAGTGCTTGAACATAGGGCCGGCCACAAAAAATCCCAACAGACTATGATTGGTTAGAAAATTTATTTCCGCTCAGCTGGTGTGTAGGTGGCCAGCAGAGAACTGAGTTGTTGTATGGAGAGGGGAGGGAGGTCATCAAAATTTCTGTAACATATTTATACAGTATATCTCACCTAGACAGCTGGGTTCATAGGCACCTGATGACCTCAAACTTGGTTCTTTTTTGGCAGTGATTTCTCTCACAGGACTACTTGCCATGCTGCAGCTGGAGCTCCTTCTGGATGATGAGAAGAAGTTTTCTTGTGTTGGAGGAGGGAGTTCTATGCGAAAACAAACAAAGGGAAGTCTGAATTAATACAGCCTAATCCAGCTTTTACGGCTGCTACATTTGTAATAAGAAAAATACTGGATGTAATGGAATCTGTGGTGCTTATATGCATGCTTTTGATATATGAGTCATGTTTAAGGATGTTAATGGGCATTGTTTCTGCATGTCCTTTCTGCACGCGTGCTAAAGCTCTTTTAACTGAGCGAGGAACGCCTGGATGATTTTGTTTATATAACAAACGCGATCAAATTCAAAATGGTGGTCACATTTTCAAAGTTTAAAGTTTCATATCTTCAAAACGAAGTTGGTGACCCCCATTTTTTATTTTGTTTCCTGAAACTACTTTATAATATCTATCTCTACAGGAAAAATAAAAGAAATCTGTCTAGTGAATCTAATCAAAATTACATATTTTGTGTCTGATTGGAATACAATTTCAGGTAATTTTTAGGCTGCAAGTGCACACTCTTAGCTCAATATCTTTTCATGTTACTAGTTTTTAATGCAAAAAACAAATGCTAAGCAATTATTGTATCCTTCACTAGACTTCTACAAAGTGTGGAGGAATAGAATTTGCTTTTCATCAAAATATGGCTGCTTCTTGACAAATTTCCATGTTTGTATTATTCGTGCATTTTTACTGCAAAAAGGGTAAGCTTCCACGCACTATGGCAGCTGAACAAATTCGGTGACCCCCAGTTTTTATTTGCTTTTTTTACTTCTTATATGTTCTTCTTTCATCATGAAAAAATTTTAAAAATTCTGTCTAGAGGATCTTTTGCTCACGAACGCCCTTAAATTAAATCATAATATGAGTTTTTACTCCTTGAATATCAAAGGTGCATTCTGCACTCTGGTACAAACAAATAGTTTAAATAGTTTGTTTCCAAGCAGGGATTAATACCTGGAGGATGAAGGTAACCATGGAAAAGAACATCACCACACTTAGAACATGAAACCTCCTCACATAATCTGATCCTCTTGACTGAAAAAACAAAACACTTCTTAATTAAGAAATTTCAAACACCATGAACCATATACATGAATTAGTTATCTTGTATTTACAATCACAATAGCCTTAGCCAATCAAGTGCAAACCTACCAAGTGGTGTAATCCCATAAAATTCTGCTTCATGCTTGATAACTTTTAAATCTAGTCCTCTGAAAAAATAAAAGAAAAATTTCCATGGTGTAACTAAAAAATAATACTAATGTTGACATAATATGGATTTCTTTCGAGTGGAGAAATGATACACCAAACTTATAGCTGTACTGTAACTGTAACTATGTGTTATGATTGGATGATTTACATTAAAATGGGAAGCCATTTCAGTATTACAGCATACAAAATAGGTATCATATGTATAGTTGATGTAATGACTTCCTTAGATTAGATAGTACCAACCTTGCATCAAGCTCTTTGGTTCTAAGGAAGTTTAGTATAGGAACAAAGGCTTCTGGATCCCTGTCAATAAATATCTATCGCAAAAATAATAATCACTTTTAATTAATTGGATTAAATATAGAGTACTGGCATTAGAACACTCCTTGAAATTTTGAGTGGTTAGGGAAAAGTTAATAATAACTGGTGCTAGAGCAGAGGGGGAGTGGGTTTGGTGCTCTATAAGAAAAGCAGACAGTGTAATTAAATTCTGCCCATTGACACTTCTGCTCTTGCATTCAACAGCATTTTTGAATATTTTCCCAATACAAATGATGCAAACCTAATCATACATGAGGTGATCTTAGTGAATGCCCTAAAAAGAATTGGCATTAGAGGACTATGATGATGATGATGAATCATACACAATTGCAAAAAGAATTATTATATCAGAAGGCTGTGGCAAGGACCCATTACATTTTTTAAATGACTTAAATTTATCTTAGTCATAAAATTTCTCAGGGAATTATATGGCATCTATTTTTCTAATATCTAAATATATAATAAACAAATTATAACTACTTACAGCTCCAGTTTCATCTCGTAATGAAGAAATCCTTCCACTCATCAAGCTGTCAAGAACAAATGTCGAGCCTAATTCAAAACAATCTGACTGGGCTGGGTTCACAAAAACTTTTTACACTTAGTTTATACCTTGAAAAAAAGGAATCTGGAATCCATGATAGTGTCTGTTTTGAGGTAGAAAATCTACAAAAAATATGATGAAAATGGTATCAATACAGTTAATAGTAGCTGCATGCAAAGTCACAAGGTGAGTGTATTTATTGTAATGATTAATGTCAGAACATTCTTTAAACTTTAAGGTGAAATTACACTCAGTGTATGAAGCTCTGCCTCACTATGATATTTAATATAAATCCTCATATTAATAGAACTCATAACCTTCCCAGGCATGCTGGGCCAAAAAAATTAAAAATATCCCACAACAACAGGCAACACACTGTTAAAATCTAGTAAAATAGACCCTGGTCGGCATGGGGTAGTATTCATTCACCTATTTTAAAGTTATCATATGCCCCCTGAAGTTAAAAATATACAAAACATTATATTTCAATAAATAATCTGCAAGTGTATAATAAATGCCAGATGGACTTTGTGGTTGAAATGGGAAGTGACAGTCGATTTCAGTGTATGTACAAAGTAAGATGACGGGATACAAGCTGGATACTGTGGTTAATACAATGAATTATTGAAAACTCTAAAACATATTTTGCTATTGACTCATTCCTACACTTTCAACCTAACTGACTTTGGATTTGTAGAAAGTTGTCCCTGCATAGCCTCCAGTTTGTTTGGATGCAATGCAGAGTATCTGTGCACATTACCCTCTGCTGTTTCATGCAGTGGTGACGTTCCATTGCAACATAAAAGTTTGTCCCACCCACCAAAGTACTGTACGTTATTTGAAGAATATGATTCGATGCAAGGAAATATAGTGACAGCTAATTGATGCATCAGTAGTAATATCCATAGTAAACCAAATACAGTAACATTTCAGCCAGAGGGCCAAAATATAAATAGGAAAATATTCATTATGCCAAACTTGACGTTAAAAATGGTACGGTTGTCTGTATGCGAAAAATATTTTCAAAAGAATCTGTACAGTAGTGTACAAATACTCTAAGTAGGAGCAAAGACTACAAAAACATATGTTATGACAGGATTGCAGATTTAATTTTCCAGCTGCCTGCACACGTACAAACATTTCATGGCTGAAATAATACTAGCTAAAAAACCCAAACAAACACGCCAACAATATCGATAAATAGATAACTTATTGAAACGAAAACATGTACAAATATAAACTAGATAATATTCCAAAAGAATTTAAAAAATAATAATAAGTAAAAATGTGGAAATAAAACCTAGACTTTACTCTCTCTAAAGGGCTATACTACATTTATCCGGGAGATTATTTTCGCACATACACTTAACTTAAATATTTGACAGCTAAAGAGATGGTTTGGGTGGACGAACTTACCGTCTTCCTCCGACATTCAAGGTTATTATTTCACCGCTTGTAAAACTCATTCTTTGGTTTCTCGACCACGAAGGGCCTTTAGTAATAATAGCAAACTAAAGGTCCGCGACGTTAGTGAAATATTTAGCTTGTTAGGTGACCATTGTAATTACTTTTTCCTTGCTTCACCTGTTTGATGTCCAAGTCTGACAGTTCGTTCAAGATGGCGGCCAACCACAGGAATGGTACCCAGGCCTGCTCTAGGAGGCTAGCACGGCCCGTATTGCCTCATGGATGGAAGCACTGCCCGATTTTTCTCTCCGAGTGGCGATACTTGTTAAATACTTAAAAAGGAGCAAAAAACGTGTACTATACGTGTGCTTATACCTGCACTATGCGGCATTATAACAATGATCTTTGGCAGTTCAATTAGAAACTTCTAATTTAGTTTTTCACACTAAAGGCACCTTTACACTGGCGATTTTTTCTGCCATAAGCACTGCGATTCTAACTGCGCTACAAAATCGTGCGTGCGTGAAAACTACCGGCGATTGTAAGGAAATTTTCTAAATTCACGTCACCGATGAATCACCGTTGTTTCAAACATTTTCTAATTTAGTGCGATTTTGCGTGATTCGCACTCAAAACGTCACTCATCATTACACACACGACTTTTGACTGCGGATGAATCGCAGAAAAAACCGTCTGCGCGACGCCATGTTATTTAGTTATGCACATGCTATAACTCTACCTCAACCATAGCTAGCGTGAAAACAAATCGCTATGAAAAAAGTTTCACCCGATACTGTCCTGGCACAGCGCGGTTGGCAGCAATCGATCTCCAGACACTCATGCCAACCAGAGCTTTTCTTTTCCCGTAGTTAAATTTCGATTTCAGCGCATTCTCAATATCTCGTCCCCAGGGTCGTTCTTTCAAAATTCAAGATTCAAAGATAATGATATTTTCCGCCGTTGTCCCGTCCGGTTTGCGGGATACTCCGGGATATTCCTCTAAGCGGATGTCTCCACTCGACCCTATCATAATTCCCTGTCATTCTCACTCCGACGAACTGCCAGAGACTGTCCACTACTACTGTCTCTGGCAGTTCGTAGCGGGCATGCGCAACAAGAACAATAGGGTTCTGGGGTCGAGAGAGGGACGCCTCTCGCAGTTTGATTTCCGTATGTTTACACATACAGATTAAAGTAAACAGAATGTAGTGTAAAAACTTTTAATTTCATTATCTCTAAAAACATATAAACGGCTTTACAAGCTGATCATTAAATTGAAATAATTTAACTCTCTGCATGCATTGACGCGCGGTCTTCCTTTACCACAGGATACCCTTGACCAAGGAATAGACAATACCCAAACATTAATTACGAATCTTTAAAAAATATAATACTACTTTATATTCCTTTTTCCTTCAGTCCTTCCTACACATTCTCTCCTCGTTTGAATTTAGGGATTAAACTCTACATCACGTTTTAATGCTGTTTGTTCATTTCAACCGCACTGAATTATAACCTATATTTCACGAAAAAAGTGGCTAATATATTATGTGATTATAAAAGACGACTTATAGATGATTACCACGACTACACGTGTCAACTAAGCCATACGATTCTACGTCTGTACTTCAGAATCACATCTGTCGTTTAGTGTTCCAGGATCCTAAGGTTTCCTGACACAATTTTGTTCTCAAGCACAGCGCCCGCTGGAATGTCAATCCTGTCTCCGTGATTAGCGATGATGATAACCGTACCCTGAGGAAACAATGAACATCAGTAAAGATGTCATACGCGAAAGAAAAACGATTGCGCATGCTCAGTGTCTGCGTGGCAGATGGAGAGAAATAACACCAAGGTGCACAGCTGAACCGAATTTTAAACGCGATTCACACGAGCAACGTCAATTAATGCAAGCAAAATTGCGTAATGGACTAAAGCAACGCCAGCATAAACACACATGCGCAGTGCGCAGTAAGACGGCTCTGGGAACGAGATTGATGCAAACGCAGCTCCGAACTGAAAAAAAAAATGTAAATTACACGCGTATCCAAGTTTGATTGCATTTGCGTTCTTCATATAAACCAGACCTGGCGAACAAATCATGATTTTCAAAATGATAAGACGAAAAACATGGCTTGCAAATTGAGGTGGCATTCATGTTCTCGCGGTCTTACCTTGAGTATCACACCCTTGCCGAAAGTGACATCCCCTGATACCGTTAAGTGATCAAGTTCCAACATGTCGGGGATAGTTTCAAAGCGGTACAGGAAGTCCTTCACCTGCAAGAGCGAAAACCCAGTTTAAATTCATGAAAGCATCTCATCTACCAAGACCGACGCAGGTATCCAAAGCCCTCAAGCAACGGTTCTGTTATTTTTAAACTGTTTTACCTTCTTATAAAAAGATCCGAGCTCAACTAGAGGTACAGTTGGGAAAGATCTTTTAGGGTTCATCGTTAGTTGGCCATGGTTCATGAGATAGAGGTTGGACATCACGAGCAAGAGATCGGAGGTTCTTTTGACGGGAAGGAAACGACGTCGCGGCACATTAATACCTGAGAAGGATGAAACAAGGAAAACCGCTGTTCTTCTAAAAAGATCCAAGCTCAACTAGAGGTACAGTAGGGTAAGATCTGTGATTTATGACTGTGGTTCCACAGTCGTAAATCACTGAATGCATTTGGGAAGAAGAAGAAGAAGAAGAAGAAAGCAATCATGAAGACTAAAAGAACAATTCAAAAACAATCCCACGCAACAAAAAGGACGATGGAACCAAAAAGCGTGATGAAATAATGAGTCAAGTGAAGAAATAGTTTTCCAGAATAAACGCAATGAACTACATAGACAGAAAGCACAATACAAGGGCGTGACAAAAAAAGAGACATGGAAGACCGGGATAAAAAGCGCATTGAGTTAGCGTCATACACAGAAAGCGCAATGAGATAGCTCGAGAAAGTGCAAAGAAATAGCGTAAGACATCAGTGATATAGCAGGACAACATTTGCGCAAAACGATAAAAAAAAAAAAATGAATAAAACGGGCACAAAAGAAGAGCCTGAACCCAAACTCTTTACATTCACAAATCTGGTTAGGGATTTGCATTACCAATAGCATTATTAAAGTTTTTCATGGCAGATCCCACGGCAGTCTCCAGCTGGATGATACGCATTCCATCATCAAGAGTCTACAAACAACCATAAGTATCCATATGTAACTTTCGCTAAGGTACATCAAGAAAACGAACTAAGGAAAGAATCACAAATTCAAGCCATTAACCTTTTTGTTGACTATAATTTCCATATCCATTTGTTTGGATTCCACGAGTCTTTTTACAGCTTTTAAGTTGATCCAGAGATTGTTGGTGTTGAAAATTCTGCATTTCAATAAAAATCAATCATCAAATTCAACTCACTTTTAAAATGGCATTTGACCCTAGCCACCCTTTCTCTTTATCAATCCTGTTTCAAAGTTGTGAAGATTACCTATGACTGCAAATTTTTTTTGAAGACCTTCCTTAACTCACCTAAATTTGCTGACAGACTTGAACTCATCAACCTATTAAAAACCACCATTTCACTTAAAATTACCTTTCATAATATTGAGAATGATAGAATGATTGGGTGATGATGATTATGTTAATGATGATGATTTCAATTATGATGATGATGATGATGATGAGGATGGTAATGGCAATGTGATGGTTATGATGTTGATGATGCAGATGGCAATGGTAATCACAGATTGTGATAATGTAAATGATGATGACAATGATGATGATGGTGACGTTGGTTATGTCAATGCAGATGATGGCAACTGACTGTTCAGATGAAGTCGTAGACAATGTTGTTGTTGATGATGATGATTATGACAGTGATAATGTATGTTGATGGTGATGCTGGTAGTGGCTGCAATAGTAATGGCAATTTCAATGGCAATGAAAAAATATTCCCAGAAAATACTGCATTGTTACAATATGATACAGTTTTGATGAGCAACCTCTAGAAAACATACATTTTCCTTAGGAACTTGTGCAATTTCCAACAGCCTCAGGTGATTCTCATAGTCAATCAAGGTTCCACCCTGAAAAATGTGACACAAGATGTTTTCATTTATGCAAGAAAAAGACAAATGGCACAGCTATAACATGTGATAGCTTTTACTTTGAAATTCTTAAAAGAACTAACCTTGACGTCAGCCCTTGTTTTATCAGTGACCTCCATTACAAACTCGTGATCAGTATTCTTCAACTGGTTAGTCAAGAAATTCAAAATATCTATACATCAAGTTAAGTATTCATGATGGAAACTTAAACATGGACAGATTGCAAATTATAAAAAATTGTTGCATGAACAATTGATGATAAGGCTAACTGATTGAAGTATGGAAGGGTTGATTATTTAAAGGATACAGCTATCAACAGTTGCTCCCAAGTTGTCAATATTTGCAACAAACATGTATTCTTTCCCTTCATCAATGAATTTCTGCAAGAGGCCAGAGTTGTAAAATGAAGTGTAGATGTCACCATGGCCAGGAGGATACCACCTGAACAATCGAGATAAAAGCTCGTTTTAATGTATTTTTGGTTCCCTTACCATTTTTAGAAACAATGAATGGATGGGTGAATGAATGAATGAATGAATGAATGAATGGATGAATGGATGGATGGATGGATGGATGGATGGGATGGGAGGGTTGGGAGGGATGGAGGGATGGATGGATGGATGGAT
>JAAAQI020081672.1:0-16835 GCA_011800005.2 Stichodactyla mertensii | reverse complement strand
GTGAGAAAAGACAAGCACCGCTAATGAGCAGTACCCTACTGAGTCTGCGTATGTTGCTTGCGCTTGTGCTTGCGTCGATATTGAGAACCAGGCTTTACAGACTTATTTCAACAGGGTTAGCCTCATTTCAGTGTCAAAATATGCATAAAAAACAAAGATGGATCGAATAATGCACGATCTTTAACAACACAAACACTTAAAAATTCCACGGACCTTCACTGAAACGTGTGAATACACAAAAACAAGGCTAACCCTGTATAACGGAGAACTCGAAACTGAAGTATTCGCTTACTGGGTTCCCAGTGGTGGCTTGGCTGCATAGACTGATTTCAATAATCCAAGATTAATCGAAAACAAAAATCTTAAGTTTCTTTTTCCGAGTTTTATGTAAAAAGTAAACAGAAATTTGTAATCCGATGTTTCAGATTAAAAATTGTAATTATTATTATGGATTATACTCAAGCGACGTCTGGCGCATCTATTATTTCTACAAGCTGAATTGAACTGATAACTTCAACTATTTTAAACAACAATTTTTCCTCTTTGATTATAGAATATTTTATGGTTATCTTAATGTTATTAGTAAGCGACTGGAATGAGACGCTTAAGTAAAATAATTCAGTGAGAACTGCTAATTGAGTTTTGAACAACTGGCACCAAAACTGTTCGATTTATGGCTATGAAATATGGATTAAATAAAACTTTCTCGGTTTAATTATTTTTTGTGTCAATTCCGGAAGGGTAAAAATCGGATTTTTTTAAATGAATGACGGACCTTTAAGTTCGTTTTTTTGTTAATAAAATTTAAGAACAAACTTGATTTCATTGAATAAACTCGTGAGGAAGAGTGGATCTTCTTTTTTACAGGTTGTATGAATATTCAAAACAGGATAATTAATAAATAATAAGAGTTAAACAAACAAAAATAATGTATTAAATTTGACTTTAGAAGATAGAAAAAAGGTCTTACACTGAAGTATTTCAAGGAATTTTTTTCAAAGAATTTTTCATTACCAAAAATAGGATGGGAATCCAATTTTCATTAGTTCTTCGATTGAACACGGTAGCTGATTTTAGTGCAATTTGACGTCTAATCTGATTTTGGCTTTTAGAATTGATATGAAAAGGCGTAGAGTAATCACTGACAAGATCTCGCAGAATGCGTTTCAAGAAATATCAAAATAATTCCTGATATGCGCCAAGTTTCCTTGATCAATTTTCGATTCTGGAAGTGTGTAAAATCACTTTACAGAGAAATGACGCAGGCGCAGTGACGTTAGGGAATTATCAACACAAAACGAGGAGTACAGGAATCAAAAATTCGACGAAAACCATTTCACTGCAAGGTTTGGTATGTGACTTAAGTATGGCAGTATACATTGATTTTTTTTATCAGTTTAACAAAAGAAAAAAGGAATAAAAGTGTGACTAAAGCGCTAGAATGTTCGATTGGCGACGCAAAGTCAGAGCCGCTAAACCTAAATCCCTTGTACCTTACTCAGAAGATTGCTCACGATAAAGCGATACTAACAAGTAACATTCCATCAATTCGCTGCCCGCACTAGACTCACAGGCTCTGCTCTATCACGGAACGGCGCTAGGAAGACTAGCGTTGCAGTACAGCTTAACTTAAAGGCGATTAACGAGATTACACGGTTCAAAGAAATAGTCTAATCAAACGGCTTCATCTGATGCCTTTTGATTATGTGTACAGAGATGTCGTACGCGTGCCTTTGGACCGTTAAAGAACGAGCATTTTGTCATACACTTCTAGTACATATATAGCCCGAAGTCTTCAGATCCTTTGATCACTTTGTCTTGTGTCCGAGAGAGAGAGAAAAAAAAATATCTTGTAACATCCTTTGCTCAGTTATAACCATCTGTACTCCCGATAGTATATCGAGCATAAATAAATGAATACACTCATTAGTCTTGTATTTTAGAATATTAAAATAAATTCTAAAATATCTACGTATTTTAGAATTTATCCATCGCGTGCCCTATTTCGTAGTTTTTGGTTTATTCATACTGTGTTACCTTTATTGCGTGCGCAAATATAGAAAGTAAAAAAACGAAACCACGATGTCACAGAAAAAAACACGAAAGTTATCGGAAATACACGAAGCGCAAATACGCGAACTAAACGAACACGCACGAAAGTTATCGGAAATACACGAATGCAGTCACGTGAGTAATCTGAAATACACGAATGGGTTCACAAAAGTAATCGGAAATACACGGAACACATTGCTTAACACTAATGAAGTGTTCTGCCTCACAAAAACCTTTGGTGCGCGCAAAGTGGAAAATGAGTTCTACTTTTGAGAGAACATTTCTTGTTATGTTATAAAGAATTCTCTCGGAATATCGAATAGATAGTTTTTGCCCGAATTTTGAAATTCCCATCATATTCGTCTATGAAAAAATATTTTTCTTTTCAAATAATTTTTCAGTCCGTTGCAGAAGAAATCTATGCCACAATAAGTCCTTCGTCGGAGTAAAGTGAAAACGAAGGACTAACGTCCGAAACGTCAGTATTTCGAATCACCCTCCACACGGTGTGACAAATTATATTCCTATCAACTTGTTTGCTATATACACCGACGCAGTCTACACTAGTTTTTACTAGTTTCTACTATACATGTTATTATTAGTAAATTAGAATAAAATAGAGCTATGAAAATACGAGGTGTGCTTTCTACTACTACTGAAAGAGTTGTTGTCGTACTGCGCTGGCGATCTCTTCCTTAACTTCAGGTTTCAGTAATTCTTTGACCTAAAATCACGAGAAATGAAAAATGTTAAGGTTACAAAAATCCCGTAAAAGGGTTAACAAGAATCATCTTTTTGTTGAGCCCTTAACATTTTCCAGTTTCTTTCAACGTCTTTGCTAGACGTAGTTAGTCCTTGTTTTAAAGTTTTTTTAAGTAGTTCCTGCTAATTTAAGTCTATGATTTGAATTTCGCTTTCTTACGAAGGTCAAATTATCTAAGAGGTACATGCGGAGTATTGTATGTTGTACTTACAGAGTATTTTATTGATTCTTCGTACGCGTACATCAGACTAGTGTCAAACAGGAGTATTGAACTCTCAGCTAATGCAGCCACACAGTTCCGTAACCGTGCAATGGTATCCCGGTCCGCTGATGTTATCTAAAACAATAGACAAACAGAAAAAAGAGGAACATGAGAAAGAAAGAATAAAATGAAAATCTTGATTAAGATTTTCTTGCTCTTCTTTTGCAGCTGTTACCAAAAAGAAAAAGAAAAAGAAAAAGAAAAAGATAGGAGAAAAAGGAACACGAGAAAAATGGCTCAAAGAAACCTAATTAGGCGGGGTTTTTCCCTATTTTTTCCGTAAATTCATTTATTTCTTGGTTTCTAACACAGATGAATCCGGCGAAAATAACGGCGAAATCTAGAGAGGATAAACAGAATTGAAAAATGGGAGGTTAAAGGAAGGTTCTTTTTATATTTCATTTTTCTTTGCTCTGGTAGACTTTTCTTCCGCCTTATTTCTCTTTCCGTTTAGTATCTATTTTAAACAAAAACTACCTGTTTCAGAGTACTTAAAAGTAGCAAATATCCGCCGGCCGTTAAAGCGAAAAAGCCGACTGTTTTCTCACTGTTATCAGTGCTTGAAGCTCCGTGTTTGATGCGAGTACCGCCCACTTGAAGCTTCATGTTTGATGCGAGTACCGCCCAATTCAAACACCGACAACCTCAATGTATGTACACATGTATAGAGCAGGTTTCTCATGACTGTGAAAAGCTCGCGGCACGAACACGGTCGTGACACGGTCAAACCACGGCAAGGCACGTCAAAATTCTAGAAAACATCACGGTCGCGGCAAGGCACGCTTATGGCACCGATCGTGCCCGAACTTTTCACAGTCATATGAAATCTGCTCTATGCCTTGGTTTGGGGATATCAAAGGGGATAGTTCATCATAGGTTTATTTAAAAAAATGTGTCAATATTTCAAAGCAAGTTGCTAGTTTTCATTCCTAGTTTTCAGCGTGGTTTCACAAAGCAGTCGCAATTTTGTTCACCTTGAGAAAATTCTAGAAGCGAATTCAAATTCTTTGCGAAAGCAAATCGTTTCGAAGAGTACTCGGCGGTGTTCGTAAATGTCCGAATATACGCACAATGTCTGTAGAGATTTCTCAACTTCTCCTGATTAGTTAACCATAAAAGGCGAAACCACAGGTATCCCATAACAAAGTTTACAACATACCTAGCACAAGATATAAGAATAAGAACACAATACCTTTTTAGGGGGTTCATCTGTGACCATAGGTTGTTCTCCTTGGGTCTCGGTAACCACAGACTGTTCCTGTACAATAGGACTAATCCATATGTACCCGTTATTACCCATGATTACTGTTGCTCCACACTGTAGGTTATGGAAATGAGTTTTACAGCGTTTGACCATGGTTGGGGGTATCTGGATGAGTGTACCTTCACGGAGCTGTAGGAAAAGACAGAATTTGCGCCTAATGTCACTTTAGGAGAGAGTTTAAAACAAATGAATGAAATTACTGAGGATCAAACTACTATGCACTATCTAACCAAGCTCCAGTTGCTCCTTAAATAAGTTGCAGTTAATTGGATGACTGGATAAAAAGATAAGGAAATTGCCCTACCACCCCTTCCCCCAATACCAGCCATGAGACCCCACCCCTCCCCCAAACACCAGCCATGATACCCCACCCCTCCCCCCAACACCACCCACAAGAGACCTTCCTAAAAAAATTGCACTTAAAATTTTGTTTGGAGAAATACACTGAAGGTAAGCTATATATTGCAATTCATATACATAATCCTAATCCATGTAAATAAGCCAGCACACCTTTCCATATTTTAGGCTTCTAGTATGTAGAGATAAAGAGCCGTCAGCAAAGATAGACTGCACTTCTGCCTGGATTCAATTAAGGAAAGAATTGTGATGATGGATGAAATGATGACTCAAGTGGCTTACTACTAACAGTAACTAAAGCCTTGACCAAGGAGTACTGTATATCACTTTAAATTCGGACATTGCTTGGCTTTGCTTCAGTAAGAAAATGGACTTTCACTTGTAGATGATTAAAGTCAGACTACTACTGTAGACAAAATGCTGGCTATATATAGATTTGTCTACTCCAGCCTCAAGTTGAAACAGTTTTTTTTTTGGTCATGAAGTGAATTCCAAGCTCTCTTGGATGCTACAGTGAACCCAGGAGTTTTCAGGGAGCAGGAGGTGCAGAAGAGCTATTGTAAGGGATCTTGATGATACATATTATTTGATAGTACAAAACCTTAAATTGCATTTCCAAAATGTTTCTGAGGGAGACTAAAGACCTCGCATCCCCTTCAGGGAACAGAAGAGAAGGGGGAGAAGAAGAGAAAATAGGGAAGCAAGGCTAGATCTACATGTACAGTAATATGACCATCAAGTATTGCAACATAGGATACACTAATAAGATCCCCCTCTGCAAAGTACTCTCTCATCATCAGCTCATCTTTTTCAGATCTTCTTCTCTATATAAGAGGAGGAAAAAGAAAATTAAATATGAATCTCTCACAGCTGTAGTCATAACTTTATTTAAACTTCCACCACTAAATGTGTGTAAAGTTAGTTGGTTGTCTTCTGTACTTCAATGATTCTCCCACTATTCTGATTTTTTCAGCAAAAATAAACTTCTATATTTGAATTTGATTCATGCAAGGAATCAAATCACTAACACTTGATGGATGGTGAAGCAAAGATAAAAATGAAAACAAGGAATAAGACAATGGAAATGCAAAGAAGAAAACAGTAATGAGATGTTTCATTGTAGATGTCATACTTACAAGCTCTCCACCTGGAAGATTGACTGACGACAACAGCAGAACTGAGTCAAGCCTTGAAAATGTCTCAACCTTCCACCTCTTCTGTCCAACCTGAAACCAGAAAATACAAAATGTCTGATGATCTACTCAAAGTTTACTGATGCCAAAATCATTGCTGTCCTAATGCAACAAATTTATGACATCAAGAGATTTTTTGAGAAATGTCAAGACAAAGCTGTGACTGAATTTGGTGTAATACCTCTGTTATTCTTCCAACAACAACATCTCCAATTTCACCATTATATCTGAAAGAATAAAATAAGATCTTATGCTTGTATTTGTTTTATGCCAGTGAATCAACATTAAGAAAATACACAGATGAGAAAAAACACACAGAGATCAACAAGTCATTTTACTATGTACAATTCTTCATTTGCATGAACAGTCATTGTGGCCTTTGATGGTATTTTACAAAATGCTTCTCATAAGGTCCTTTTGTTCATAGTAAAAGCAGATTTTGTATAACTGTGAAAAGCTTGTCACACAAACACAGTCATGACACAGTCAAGGCATGGAAGGCACAGCAAAATTCAAAAAAGCATCACAGTTACAGCAAGACATGCTTATGGTACTGATTGTGTTGTGAGCGTTTCAGTCATATGAAATCTGCTCTAATACCATCAACATGGCCACCATGCCTTTGTCTTTTTGATCCTCTTGGGAATGGTTGCAAACAAACAATACCTGGTGTTAAAGGGTCTCACACAAATTAGTTTGTTGACTCGCTCTACGATACCAGACACTGTTGCAATAAGTTTGTCATCCTGCACAAATGTTCCATGTCCCCTGCGATAGGTTCAAAAAATTTCAAAACATCCATTTATAGAATGAAAAATGTTACTCATTGTGGATGAAATAATAAGCAATGCTTATTGAGTTGTCTCATGACTCTGGATGAATGTGACATTTTGACAGCATGGAAGGCACGTTACAGCAGTAACTTGCCTTTATACTCATCTAGGGATCTCAAAATAAGGATAATCATAGATCCAATTTGCTTGTGCTCAGGGGCCCACTCTTAAAACTGATTTCTTAATTTAGGACATCTATGTCTTATTTCAAGAGAAAGATTCCCAATATTTAGCTCATCTTTCTTATTTTGAAACTTTAACTTCTCAAAATGAGCACTTGATCTTGTCTCAGGACGTCATTTTAAGAATTTTTTGCTTATTTTAAGAAATCAGCTTTTAGAGTGGGGATTGCAGTCAAGATTAATTATGCTTAATATTAATAGTAATAATAATAAACATATGTGCGAGTTTAATGAGGTAGGTTCTAGAAACATAGTTTTTTCAATCCTTTCTACAATTTGGAGACATTTTAGGAACACTTCAGTTCATGTTAGTAATAGTAGCTCATTTTTTCACCCGTTCTACAACTGATAGTAGACATACCTCATGTAACCAGTATCCTCTGTGATAACATCTCCAGGTGATACAATATGTTTGGGCTCCGAGTCCGTTTGCTCTGGAATCTTTCTTCTTTTACTAGGTAGCCTTATATCCACGGACATCTTTTGATATTCAAGTAACAAGGGATTTAAGCTTATAAAACTTTTTTCTTGCTTCTTGTAAAATTTCGTGCACGAATTACATCAGCTGTGTTTAGAAGATAAAAATAATACCGTAAATGCTCGCACAGTTCGTAATATTGAAGTTGAAGCACTAATAAGTGTTGAATCATTGATAATTTGAATCAAATCTTGAAGATACTCACATTTTCTCGTAAAAAAGCAAGAATATTCAAGCAAGTCTTGATGAAATCTTGGGGTTTTTTACTTGTCTTTTGACTTGCCTCATTTAGATACCGCTGTCCAGCATGAATGCGGTTCGCCAAATGAAATTTTCGCGCGCTTAGTTGAACTGTCCAATGATATTGCTAGGAGGAATTCCTGAATTTAGATCCAGCTGAGCGGCAACATATTTTCTAACCAATCACAGTCCGTTGGGATTTTTCATGGCCGGCCCTATGTTCAAGCACTATTTTCAACCTGACAACAATTGGAAATTTAATCCGATGTATTTTGAGGCCTAGAAAAGTCCGAAACTATTAAACAGAAAAAAAAAAATAATCTTTGTGTTATCTAAAAACCAGGCGAGAAATGATTTTGAAAACAAAGTGTTAGGGCCGGAGGTTTTGTCCAACAATGCCTTGCGCAGCTAGTTGTTCGCTCAGCTGGATAGAATAAAACTTAAAAGAACTGCACCAGACTATTGTTTATCTTCCAATCGCAGACCGGTGCAATATTCCTGCGGCAGCCGGCCGTACGTTCATAGGAATTGCACCGGACTATTTATATCTTCCAATCACAGCCAACTTGGGAATGGACTGCTGCCCACGGTTGTTATGTATAGCGGATTATGCCATGAATTCAAAATGGCGGTCGTCGAGGAATCAATTCAAACAATTTAACGCTAAATAATAATAATATTTCTTATAAATCTTATTATTTTGAGATCATAGTTGAATGATATGGACTTCTCAAAGTTTTCTGATCAAAATTTTGATGTAAAAGAATGGGTGAATTCTGCATTGAAGACAAGAGACGACAAAACTCCAGTTGATGTAAGTTTAAAATGTTGACACGTCAACCAAGTCTGGATGGAGTTTGAGGCTCGTACTTTCTTATCGTTTTATTATTTTTCTTGAAGATATCTTATTTGATGACTTATCATTGAGCTGGAATTTGCGTCATTTATTTTGGTAGAGTGTTGTATTATTTTTAGAAGGGTAACAAAGTTTTGTTTAAAAACAGCTGGGATAGTTTTGGTTTGTTAATATACCTAATAATGGTGATGTTTGACGCTGTATTATTGAACTGTTCGTTCATTCATTCATTGAGTATCTGAATCACATCATGAACTTTGAATAGTAAGTCAGCTGTCTGGAAGACTGGTTATGGACTGAGTTGATGGATTGACTGATTGATGGATACATCCTACTGTAGATGGATGGATGGGTGGACAGATGGATGGATGAAGGGATAGATGGAGGGATGGATAGATTGATTGATTGATCAAACTGATTGTTTGACTGACTGGTTTACAGACTGTCTCTCTGTTTATCTGTCTGGTTCTCTGACTGACTGACTGGTTGGTTGGTTGATTGATTGATTGATCTAACTGATTGTTGATTTACTAATAGCTAATATATATTATTTTGATTACCAGGCACATGCATCAACCCTAGTAATGAAATTACAGCTTTTCATCCAGGTATTTACAATGCCATTACTTTTAAACATATTACAATCACACATCATTTTTGATAACTGATAAACATCTCAAGTACCTTTTCTTGCCAATATGAATAACTTTTGCTTGTAATAAACATATAGGAAGTCAACAATGCCCTAGAAGAGACAAGTATGCAGAGTGTAAATAGTATTCCAAGGTAAAGAAAACAAGACAGCAGTACTAGAGAAAAACATCTGCACATGCATGCATTTAAGCAGGTTTCCAAGAATTCAAGACTGAATCTGAGTGTGAAAAAAATGTTCGTTTTCTCATAGTATACAAAATATTTCGGTGGTATACTTTTGTGGGACCAAAATATCATACAAATAAAGATCATATGTTAGCCTTAAGTTTTAAGAACTGACCTTAAGTTTTGGCATTTTCTGAAGTCCAGTTGTAAGACGAGTGTGAAAGTAATTAAAATTTCCATATTTTTTCAATGGTACGATGACGTTTTTAGCTAATTTGCATACAGGCTAGGGCATGCGCAGATGTTTTTCTCTAGTGTCCAAGACAGCATATGCTCAAAAATTTTATTTGGCACAATTATGTTGCTTGCTGTAGGGAACAGATGGAAATGGTTGGGATAAGATTTATCTTAGACTTAGGGATTTAACTTGTAAGGCTTCAGTTTTTAAAAGGCAAATGGATACTTGTTTTAAAAGGGTTATGAGAGAGATTGAGAATCTGAGACATGAAGCTTCACTTTTGAAGGAACAAATGCACTTGGTCAAAGAAGACATCAAAAAGGTATACTAACTTATATTATTATCATCATCATCATCACCATCATCACTGCCATCTCCATGACTATATAGCCTTGTTTCCAATCTCTGTTTCCCTGAACTGATCCCAGAGTACGTACAGTTAGGAAGCTGATGCTTTTGAATTAAGATTATTGGACATGACACCATCATAAAGACAGCAAAGTTACAGTATGCAAAGACTGATTCAGAAGGCCAAATACAAAGGTCTAAGTTTTGCTCAACTACATTCTTACAGTTCTGTTTTGAAAAATAAAACCCATGTTATTTATTTAGGTTGAAGAGAACACAGCACAATCCATGAAGATGCTGATGGAACTCGATGCTGTCAAGTCTAGAATACAGTCTGCTTCACAAGGCCTTCAAGTATGTGATAGTTTTAGAGCTAATTTAGAATATTTAGGACAACTTATTGAGTGAGCTTCTTCACTCAATAATGATTAAATTATCGGGACAAAACTAAATGACTTGAATCACTGCTAATTATGTTTTAGGAAGCAGATAATTGGACAACTTTATCAGCAGATGTGGAAAAAGTTTTTGAATCTGGTGATGTCCAAGCAGTAAGTAGTAATCATTTTAAATAATCTTCCTAATAAACAAAATAATTAATCTAAATAAAATTATCAGTAGTATTATGTAATAATATTATTTTCTTTCTGTCTCTTGGTAGATATCAACTAAACTTGTCGGCATGCATAAAAGTTTGGTATGTGTTATCAATACATCAATTTATAATTGCAATGCACCTTCCTGGAGTTGCCCATAATTCTCCTTGATTTAACATGTGCAAGTGAGGACAGGGTCTGGTTAGGGACAAAGTACATCAAGGAGACTTCAGAAATTGAACAGAAAACAAACAGCATTTTATCAAATGTGGATTAAAATACAAAAGAAGGACAAAATGGTTTTACCAAATAGGATATCTGAATAATTAAACTTTTCTTGGTCTTGTTTAAACACAGTGCATGAATTTCCTCAAAACTATGATCAGTTTTCAATGTTTTTTACCCTGACCTCGCTGACACGCACAAATCCTAAAGAATTGTGGGAAACTATTGAAAGCAGCATTGAAAACATGGGGACATCCCAGAGTAGAGGTGTGGTACATATCACATTGGCATAGCAGCAGAGAGTACATACAATTCAAAAACTAAGAAGTCAGAGTAACCAACCATGGTATAATGTCACTTATTTAGTCACTCCATCCACTCAGATTTCTAAGAGTGCAACTATCTGCTCAATGCACATTTATCCAACAAGTGTCATGGTCCTTATGTTTTTCAATAGATTGTTCTACAAGATGTACCTGATTATGCTGAAAGGCGACGGCGACTGGAGGGATTGAAAAACAAATTGGAAGCCTTGTTGAGTCCAAAAATTGTTGCTGCATTCAACAATCATTCCCTTGGTATATTATGCAATCAAATATTTAATATATTGATATAACACTTACTGAGCACAAACCATTGCAAATCTGATAATGTACATACATGTATGTTTTGTTTTGATATTACTAGGGGAACAAATTTTCAAATATAAAACTTTTCTTTTTTCAACAGAAGAAACAAAAGAGTATGTTAGAATTTTTACCGATATTGAAAGACTTGATCAGCTCCAAAACTATTATATCAGATGTCATAAGGTGAGATAGAGTAAAATCAATTTGGAACAGTTTCTTTTTTTAAGAGTTTAAGGGGAACAGTCTATATTCATGTATTTCCTTCTCAGACAAAATTACAAAAGACGTGGGTTGAAATGCGCACAGAAGATCCTACTAAAACAATGCTTGATTGGTTGGCTACATTTTACGATGTCATGCTATCAACATGGCATACAGAAGTAAGTGTCAGGAAAAAACTAGGAGATTTTGAACTTTAGGAATTGAAGAAGAAATACACGTCTTCTGACTCAATATTTGGTTTTATATGAAAGATTCTTTTAAGTTTATTTTATTTTGGTAGGTTAGTTGGTGTAGTCAGGTATTTCCTGAGCCAGGGACAGTGCTTTGTGTGTTATTGATGCAGACACTCACCCACTTGGATCCATCACTGCCACATTGCATTGCCGAGTACACCAAGGAACAGCAGGATGTCTTGCAGAGATTGATTGATCTGCGGCAGGTATGTTGATATAATTATTGGGTTAAGCTGTCTGTTGTTCAATATAAAGATTGATGATTCTGTAATCATTATCATCATTATACTGGTATATCATAATTAACATCATCACCAGCACAATCATCATCATCATCATCATCACCACCACCACCATTATCATCTTCATCATCCATCATCATCATCATCATTTTCTTCATCATCACCCATCATCATCATCATCATCATTATCATCATTTTCTTCTTCATCATCATCATCATCATTGCTATTTTTGTCATCATCATCATCATCATATGATTATCCTCATCACTATCATTGTCATCACCATCATCATCATCATCTTATCTGCTTGTTTTCAGGTGACCACTAGGTATGCACAAGGTTTAGAAAATGCTCTTGCACAACAAGAAGGTACTGCAAGACTTAACTTAAATATGTCTACATGTACACACTAACAACTCACTAACAACTCACCACCCAGTCATATCCAACACAAATAGTCAAAAATCATCATAAACTATCACCTAACTTTCTACCGCCCACTGGTCATCTAGCTAACAATATCACTTAACATAATTGTACTTATTTCTTAGGGAAATGCAGCCCTAATTCCATCTCAGTATTAGTTGATGCTGTGTTTTCCCCATATACTCAATACATGTTGGATTATCCAATGACACAGCAGTCGGTTCTTGTCAGCAAACTAGAAAACATCCCTCTGGTAAGACCCAAAAACAATTGAAATATATTTTCTGTGGGATAAACATATGTATAAGCATGATGTGATCTTTTACTTATAATAAATTATTTTTGCTACTTATTTTTGAATCCCCTTTATGATACAGAAATCTGAAGGTTTTCTTGAAATGGCTGGTCGAATGGCAGTGTCTGTTAATGAAGTCTTCCATTTGGCAGAACAGGTCTGTACATTCTTGGCCAGATAAGGAGAACCTCTTTCATATCCTCCTCCTTCTACCACTTCCCAATGCAATAGTATTTGTGCACATATTTTTATTATATCATACCATCATGTCATAACTGCATCTATTTTTGCTCGGCAGGCTGTTGACTACTGTGTTAAGCTTACTGATGGATATGCAGTTTGTGGACTATGTTTTGTGTTGGAGGTGAGGTGATTATTAACTGCCGGACAAGGGGCAGCTAGAGGAAAGATGGACAGCAAAGGAAATCGAATCAATCCTTTGGAGATAACCTGTATTAGAAACATGTATAATACTCTATGGACACCATACAATACAATGTAATACAATACTTTATTTATTACTGTGTCAGCAATGATGCTCGTGAAAATGTGAATGTGAACAACATAGCAACATTCAAATGGCTTTCCACGATTGTTAACCGCAAAATGCATCTTATGCAGTCACACTAACTCAATGGGTACCAAAAGATCTTTTCTTTTAATGAATTTAAATTCTGTGTCTTGTTTGCCAGGAATTTTTCAGTGAATACACAGGCCGACTTGATGAATGTGTCTCTTCACTAAGAAAACAGTGTCGTTTGGATCAGGACCTCACACTATCCACAGAAGAATTCCATGAAGATTGGACACTATTCCAGAATGCTTTTCGTATTATTCAAATTTGTGGTTAGTAATGCAACTTTACACTGAAGGTCCCATGCATCCCTTTTTCATTCTCATTTTGTTGCCTTTTCAATTCCCATGGATTCCTTTTTCATTTCCCATTATTCACTAGGTCATTCAAATATTTCCCATTACCATATTTCTATTTATCATCTGTCTCTTTCTCATTCATCTATTCATCCAAAATATTTTTTGTCATTTAGTTCTATTTCCCATGCATTCTTTCGTTTTCCCATTCAGGTGATCTTATCCTTCGACTCCACTCTCATGACAGAAATCTCTATGACATCTTGATAATGTGCGGTAAAGAGATTGGAGGCAAAGCTACTGACAGTGAGAGCAGGTCAGCAGCAAGACCTTTCAGATGGTACAACTATCTACAGAAAGAAAGACCTAATGATTTCAATACTCTCTTGGAGTTTATCCAGAAATATCAATCAGGTATGACCAGTGTCTGAATTGCACATGAAAATCCAAGATTTTTGGATAATAACAGATTTCTCATTCAAAAGGTTCAAAAGGAGATACATCTGTCTTGCCAGTAGTTTTTGAGCAGATGCAATCTCTCAATGAACGAGCTCACAGACTGGCATTTGATGTAGCATTTGTGCAAATCAAGCAGCAGTTGTCCCTGTTGCCAAAACTAGAGGTAAGTAAAGGTTTGTTCCAAGAATTTGGATATTATTGCGTAATGTTGACTGTGGTTTTCATGTGTTTTTCTTTAGGCTTGGGCTGCTGCTTCTGCCGAGTCAGGGTCAGCTCTCAGCAGTGAACTACCAACGTTCAGTTTATCGCCCCAAGGATACATTACACATGTAAGAAACATTACATAACCAAGACAGACAGACAGACAGCTGGGAAAGACCCACAAATACAATGATCGATCTAGACACTCAGACAGACTAGCATGCAGGCTCAACAGGCAGAAATATACAGAAAAATTGTCTAACAATGTGGCCTGGTATGCAGATGTCCTTAGTGTCGTCATGCAGCATGGGCAGATTAAGGGGGCTGCAGAGGTGTGCACCCACCTGAGATGAGTGATTTACAGTCAGTTATTGGTGTCAAGTCCCAATCAGTCCCTCTCTCAAAAAATCCTGGGGGGTGCACCCCCCTGCAAAAAAATCCTGGGGTACATCCCCCTCGAAAAATTCTTGGAGCAGCCCCTGAGGCAATGCTTTACTCCCCACAAAATTCTAATGCTACTCAGATAGAAAACCAAATAGACAGATCTAGACAGCTTTATACAAACAGGGTGCTTAGCAATAGCTGAATATTTTTTGAAACTTCCTTTTAAGATTGGCGACCACTTGCTCACTCTACCACAACAATTAGAGCCATTCATTACCCAGGAAAACCCTGCCCTGGAGGCCGCTATGAAGACTGGAAAACTACCCTTCCCTGATGAACAGGGTAAAAATATACTTGCTTGATTGGTTGGCTACATTTTTTCTGTTCAAATCAAAACATCTATTAACATCTATTCCTGCTTGTTTTCAGAAGAGAATATCGACCCTGCATCTCATTGGTTGGGTTCTATAGCACGTGGCACAATTCATACTTATGTAGATAATATCTTGAGAATACACGAACTTACTCCTTACTCCACAAGGCAGTTGCTGGCTGACATCGGTAAGAGAACCTTGCTCCACTCAGTTGTTTCTTCACGGTAATACCCGCTTCCGGGGACAGCAGTCTCGTAGCTGAAGAAGTAACCGAAAATACCGACGCGTTAAACAAAGCTACATCATGTTTACCTTTTCCTCTCACGTTTAAGAACTTATTTCCCCATTCAAAATGTCTTGAGAATAAGATTCTTCTCCTCGACAAATGTTACTGGTAAAGAAAGAAACAATACCCAAGAGAAGGGAATAACACGTGGTCTTAGACGGGAAAACATTGCGCTCAAGTTTAAAGAATTTCTTGCTACATCAGTTTGTTGCCAAATGGAGGTTTGTTCTTGGTTTGTAGAATTACTAAACCACTGTGATCTGGTTTTTACGTAGAATATTTCTGTAACGTTCTGGAAGCCCTTGAAGTGGAGCCCAGTGACCCACTTAAACACATCATGATGCTCCTGAAGGCCAGTCCTGAAGAGTAAGTGATGATTATGAGATGTTTATGGCCGAAAATACATGTAACTTTAGCAAAGGCGACGCGACCTCGAGAAGGACGGCGCGTGCGCGTTCTTTTTCATGTGCGCGCGGACGTCTTCTACGTTCACGTGCTCAACGGAACGTCATTTTTAGCTTTTGAGGCCGCGTCGTCTTTGGTAAATCTGTCTAATGACGTTCTGTTGAGGACACGAGGCTAGAAGACGACGGCGCCCGAATGAAAAAGAACGCGCACGTCTTTTTGAGGTCGCGTCATCTTTGCTATGATGACGATGACGATGATGATTGACATTCCATGGATGTGGGCTAATTTATAATTTTCTTTTCTTCAGATTTCACGAAGTCGCGGTAGAGAACAACATCGAGGACAGAATACAAATAGCCATAGCAGGAATAAGAAGAATTCACTGAGGATTCATGACGATTCATTCACATCCAGCACCTCTCACCAAGTGATCAGGGCTGTTGGGTCACCAGAGTTGCCTCACCAGAATTTTACATTCATAAATAAATTTTACATTCATAAAAAAAAATTAATCAATTATGATTGGAAGTCACCTTAAGATTTCAAAATAGTAGTCTAGTAGACGGGTAAGGCTACCATTGGAAAATGGCGCCAAATAAGATGAGAATAATCAGTGAAATGTAGAGTGTGGGAAGGATTCAGCAACATCTTGCTTCACAAGGAAGACAGGAGAGCATAAATACATGCCATACCTCAGTTTGCGCAGCCTGTGAGCAGCTTAAACCAGGTCTACGATTGTGCTGCAAGCAGACTACGGCTTGCTCTAAGACTCAGACAAGACGCCACTAGATACGTGAGGTATTTTACCACGGAAATCAATGCATTTTCTTCTGGTTCGAAACAGACGGCTGAGAGACTTGATTTGTTATTCTGAAAGGGAAAGGGGTGAAGTGAGAGACATAACTTTGTAAATTAAGAAAATAAAATGGTTTTATCTATGACCCACCATGTAGGGGATGTCTCCCGGTTCAACAGTCTGGTCTCAAATACTAATTATTCACTCATGATTGTAAGCTGCATGGCTGTAAAAATTCACATTAATCATTGTAAAGCGCCTTTGATTATATCCACATAGAAAAGACGCTATATAAATCAAATC
>JAAAQI020081561.1:0-16837 GCA_011800005.2 Stichodactyla mertensii | reverse complement strand
GGACAAATATCGGACAAATGTCCCTACAACCATACATTTCTTTGTAAATTCTACCATATTAGAACGGCTGTAAAACGGCTGTAAAACGTTCAATATTGGACCAATTAACACCAAATTTCGGGATTTTACAGCTCGATATGCTCTTTCTTTCTAGGTGAGTCTTGTGTTGATATAATCAAAATTTAGGGGACTCATTCCCAGTCCTCACAGTATGAAATTGGCTAATGGCGCCTTAGTATTCCTTAGTAGTGATTTAATTATAAACAGGCCCAGTCTTTCACGGTCTCTAAGTTTATTACGCCACTAGTTCTACATGATACCTATTTACACTGATGTAGAGCCTTAGAGTCCGTTACTGTAAGCCCAGTTGTATCTAATTATGATATTTAGGTATGCAGTTTCAAGCCGCTTCAGTGATTTCTACCCATACTCCCTTTCGGTCCAGTCGCGTAGGCTTGATGCGGTCAACGACAGCCTTTTTTTTTTTTTTTTTTTTTTTTGAATTGACTGTATACGTTTAAACACAAATCCTAGTGTAAAATAGCCATATAATAGAGTGGTTTTCATTAGCCCGTGAAATACACTTTAGTCAGTATTACACTTTATCACACTCTAATTCTATTCTTTTCTTTTGTGTCTATTTGACTATTACACTTTAATTAGTACACTTTGTTTCACGGGTTAATGAAAACCACCCTAGAATAATTATAGTGATATAATTACAAGGTACAGATACACTTTGTCAGTTTAGGCTCCGGTTGTTTTTAGTCTTTCTTGGAAGTTGTTGGGAAGGGAAACTGTACGCTCTTTGTTCGTTTTCCTTTAAATAAATAGGGATGCATTTTGTGATGATTTTGGGCATGGAAATGCAAAGAAATTTATTATTTGGTGTTGGCGAAGTAATGGAGATGAACTGCCTGGCAGTATATTTAGTAATTTCATCATGAACTAACTGTTCTAGATTTCTTTGCAACTCACCATGAACTCACAGAGCATGGCGGCAGCTTGTCACAGCCTGCTTGCATCCGGACGTAACTCTAGGTTAAGTCCTAGAGTTACGGCCGAATCGCACGCAGGCTAACAGCTTGCAATTTCGGTTTGCAGCAGTTTTAGCAAAAATCCATTTTTGTCTGAAAGCAAGAGTGTGTCCACAAGGGACCAAAATCTCTGACATCGTCAGCTAGGTGAATCAGATAATGATAATTGGCTGTAAGGCGGCATTCTCCGTAAAGGCCGTTCATCGTAAGACAAAGATGATCGAAGGAGTAGCTTTTATGCATGATTTATTTCTTCGGGAGAAATGCTTTCTTGAAGCAAAATGTATATTGCTTCGCTCAAAATAACAAAGTGTTCGAAATACAACTTTGGAAGAATGTTAAACAAGGTATACTGCCCGGGGGTGGGAGTGACTCCAGGGTAAAAGTATCGGGTATGCTCGTCATATCTCGTAGGGGTAAAAATCAGCGATTTGGTATCTGTTAGGGTGTTAAAATTGAAGTTTAGAATTGCAGAACTCCCTGGTATCTTTTAGGGTATCGAAAGCGGGAGAGCTCATCGCTTTTGGCAGTGAAGTATATGTTAATAGTTACGCAGACTTTAGGTGCTTCATTATCAGTTATACCATTTCAACAGTCTTTTAATCCAATTTTATTTATTTATTAGTGGTATCTCTTAGGGGTTAAAAATCGCCCAGCCACACTGTTTTTAAAAGACTTCCGGTATCTTTCGGCATCTCATACCCGATGCTTTTATCCCGGAGTCCCCCCACCCCCGATATACTGTAGAAGAGAAGAAATGATCTCGGTTCCGAGGCTTTCCAATGTTTCCTGTCTGATAAGGATCTTGGACAACAAGTGATGTCGACAGGAGGCTTTATTGACAGATGAACATCAACTTCATCCAGTTTTGAGGAAATACTAACGAAAGGTCTTCATTGTTATGCACCAGCTCAAACCAAAGTGACAGCAACATTAAATACAGTAAACTCCCTCCAAGGCAAACATCTTCGGGACCAGCTCTTAGTGTCCGCCTTAGAGAGGTATCCGTCTTAGAGGAAGTTTCATTACAGAGAATACTGTATGGCAATTCCGCCCGGTCCAGATAAAGGTGTCCGCCTTACAGGGGTGTCCGCATTGAGGGAGTTCACTATAACGTTAAATAAAATCACTTATGTAGGTGGGCAGGTGGATAGCTTCATTAGGTTTACTAGGTGCAAAATTACACAGATATTTAATGCACTAATCAGTATGTTTCATTTTATTTAGAAAAAGGTAACACAGACAGACACGTATTCAATATAACTATCTAATAGTCAGTTCTATACCAGTGACGAAAAATATATCATTTTTAATCATGGTGTTTATCAACAACCACCACCACCACACAATAGATAATGGGCATGTTACACCTGTGTAAGGGGTCACTTTAATTACATTTTTTAAAGCACTGTTATAATGTTCCTACTGCACCTATTCTTATCCCAATACTGTAAGATGTTTACTAACTGACATTGGTAAATGGATGGAAGCTATGTCTTTTACTACTGAAAAAACTATCAAATGGATGATTTGACCAAATGGATGTGTAGTGAAATGGCAAACAGAGTATTTTATGTTTAATGTACTGTTTAACAGTCTTAAAAATTTAATACCACATTTTTATACCAAAACGTTCACATAAAATCCAAATATAATTTAAATGCATTAACCTTGAAGTAAAGAGTAACTATGGTAGTAAACATTAGATCTTGATCAGCTCTTAACTATGATCACATGGAGAGACTTGGAGGTGAGGACCAAAATCCTCTTGTTGCTGGCCTGAAGTCCAAGTATGGAATTGCTTGGAGAATCCAGAGTGACAACGCACTGAATGGAAACCTGTGGCAAAAATGAGGTTATTCATTCAGAAAACTTTTCATGCAAGCTTGCTAATTATTATTCCCTCTCTTTTCCCATTCTCTTTTCCTCCCATTTCCCATTCTCTCATTTCTAAGGTAAATATCATGACTCATTTCCCCTAAGAACTCAGTGTGACAGGATGACCCATGACTTTGTTGCCATGGTAACCTAGCTGACCTTTGCAACAGTGACAATTACTTTCCATGTTGCCTACACATTCACAAGCCAACATACCTTTGCTCCATTTTCTGGTTTATGATAAATATACACATGCTTAGTGCTGTCACTTATTGCAGCATATGCCATATTTGGAGCACAAGTGGAAAACCTTCTGTCCTCTTTTGAAGCCTGAACGTAACCCAAAGCATCAAATGTCCCAATGTGGGTCCAGTATTTATGAGGATCCTCATGATCAGTTGTTGGCTCCCAAACCAGAGCATCAACATCATGCCGAAGACAAAAGACTGGTAGGTGACCTGGACTAAGGGTTGTGTTGAATACCCATTGATGACTGGCAAGGCAAACCTGGTGTTGAAATAGCATGAATACTGATAAGATCTTTGTGAATGTTAACACATAAGGTAAGAGATATTTGATTAATATGCTAATTGAAAAATCTATCTTTGGTTACGTTGACCTTGTGATGAACAGATTTTAAGTTACCATGCTTGTGACATGAGATGGATCAAAGAAAGTTAAAATCTAAAAATTGAGAAAACATGTCACAATTAAAATTAATGTATTAATCTTGCCAGTTACAGTGTGACGCACAAAAGCATGATCACTTTAATGTATTTACATACTTTTGTGCACGGGTTTTTTGCTCCCAAATGAGCTTTTGCATGCCTTATTGCTAAATTGAATTCCTGAATTTGCTTAAATAACCATGAAACAATACAGTAGCTTTAAGTTGAGATTTAAGGCTCAGCACGATGCGATGCTTCCTACGACATTGCCTGCAAGGTTACTTGCAATGGACATATTGCACCTTGTGTCCACCCATGCAAACTGTTGCATGTAATGTCATATCGCAAAAGTAGAACTCCTTTCTAAAACTCATAACAGTTGCATCTGTGGACACACTGAGATTTCCCTGTCACAGGGAATATTGCATCATGTGTCTGAGCCTTCATTTTCTTACTTTGTGAGTTATCGCTCCTGTATCAATGTCCAGTCTCATAATGTATTCTATATCTTCTGGGAATTCATCACAATCTTCCAGCTGCTGTGGGTTGAATGGCAGTCTTTCTGATTTTTCACCGCTGACCTGATTTATAAACCAAATAATTATGAATGAAAAGGGTCAAATTACACAAACTAAAAAAAGTTAATCGAGTTGAGACACCCTTGAAATGAGACATCCTGTGTATGCCATGGATATTGCACATTTTAAGGCACATTGGCACAAGAGCGGCCCCAGTGTGAACAGAGCATGATCAGAATGACCCAAAAACCTATCTGATACATAGTGTAGAGCAGAGTAACATCATTTTGGAGCAAGAATTGAGATAACGTAAGTGTTCCATGCGAAACCAGTCTATCCAATATACTTTTTGAGCCAAAATGATTGCTACCTGGCATAGCATGTACATAGCCTAAGGAAGTATCCAAATCTTTCCATCCCCAACATTTTTTTGGCCATAGGGTGCAGTTCAAGTTTGTCAACATACCAGTTTATCAGAGGTCAAATGCTCTAATCTTTCATGGATTTCTTGTACCCTTTTCGCTTCTTCTCCTTGAAGGATGTATTTTCCATTTGTGTCTCCTACCACTACACTACTCCATTGATGTTCTGGTGATTGCTTTTGTAGGATAATCTCTAGGCTACAAAGGTAAATATTGCGATTTTAATTAGTTCTATGAAAAGAATCATCTATGGGTGTATTTGTACTAGGCTGACAAAATGTCTGGCCCTAACAAAATTCCTACCAAAGTTTGTCCCAACCAAATTTGTGTCTTTCAAATTGTATTCACACGATTATATTTGTCCAACCATAAATGTCAATGAAGCATCATTTGACAAAAGGTATCTGGTTATTCAACATCCAACATTGTTGGCAGTTGTTAGTTTGTTGTTGGTGTTCATGTTCAAATGGGACCAACAAGTCCCTACAATGTTGGAATATACACTTGTTTGTGTGCAATTTCCATGGATATCATGTGTATTTTGCATGTGCCAGTCCAACGGTCCCAAATTGTTGGGCATGGCACTCAAAATCCCATCCAAGTGATGGGTCATTCCACAGTATTCAGTCTGTTGCAGATGCTACATTCAGAACAATATATTACGATATATTTAGTAAGTTAAACAACAAAACAAACCCATTCTTCCTTTGTGTGTTAGGTCTCCATAAGGGCTTTGCAATGAATGTATTGTGCTTCACTCTCAATCAACAGAACATGAGGTCACACAGAGTTATGTACTAGTTGTTGCAGAGACTACACAAAAATAATCTTGTTTTAATCAAAAATACTACAGTGAGAATTTCTCTGAATCTGGGATAAATTCAAAATGTGTGCAGGGCTTGTATTTAAGGATATTCCATCTACTTTACTTCTATGCCCAAAAGTTTGGGTCTGCTGCATTATATTTCTTTAAAAAAAATTATGTGGTTACATGATGGTGCTGTTGTAGGGACTACATTGTGGAGACTACATAATGTAGTCCCTTTGAGTCTCCCTTTAATACCATCAAGATTAAGAGTGTCAGACTAATGCCATTTTAATTCTATGATACAAAGTGAAAAACGTAAAAACCAACATATAGTATTTTAGAGAGTGAGATTCTTGGAGACCCCATGAGACATACAAAGCATGAGAGGCAATTGCAGCCATGTACAAGTATGCATAACATGCATAAATCATCTCTGCAACAGCTATTTTGTGATTTCTTGTTTATCTTGTTATAATTTATTCACAGAAGTCAACACATTAATGCAAATTTTTCAGAAAAGGGAATTGCAAGAAATGGACAACATTTTAAAAACCTAATACACAAATTGAAATGACATTTCCAAAATGCATGTCAGGGTACCAGCTGCTGTGGAATGACCCGAATACAACATTGTTGGGATACGCTTCCATGACCACAAAACAAAAGAAATGTTGGGACTTGTTGGCTCAAAAGTGTGAAGCATTTCAAACTTCACTTTACAATTCCATCCAACAAGTCACAACAGTACGCAACATGGTGATCAAATGACGTTAAAATCCTCCCATAACTTTGGGCCCTACAATGTTGGATGTTATTGGCCGCAAATGTTGTGTACATTTGCATGGGCTTTAACTAATGTGCCAACAAAATGTATTTCTGAACTTGCACAGGAATCAATTTTGACATCCAGTTGTAAAAATGAACTTCCAAAGTTAAAGACAAACTATGAACAATATTCTCAATATGTTCAAGAACCTGCTAGTCAAACATAATATGAAATGCACTGTCTGTTACCTTACCAGGTTTTATTCAATGTCCAAGTGCTTTCACCAGCTTTGACCTTGGCAAACAGTGGTCCTTTGAGCAAGTTTTCTCCATTGAACAAGCTAAGTTCTACTTCATCAGATTTTATGACACAAATAACATCATCTTTAGTAGTTCCTTCAGCGACATCAAAACTGACAGTAACTTCATCACCCTCCTGGTACCACATGTAGGTGTAAGTGGGCTGCTTTTCATCATCATCATTGTCATCATCATCATTCTCATTCTCAGCTTTCTCATTATCTTGGTCTTTCTCTGGATTTTCAAGCTTGTCATTAGTTTGAGTTGATTCATTATTATCTAAAAAGTAAATTATCTTTCTTAAGATTAATATTCTCCTTTCAGGCTGTGGGAAACAGTCAACCATTTCCTAGTGCTTAATTTTATTTACTTCTTGACTTTGTTCTTTTCCAGCATTATTGTAAAATAAAGAAATGATGCTCAAGGGAATGACATATGGCATAAAAAGGAGAACATAACTAAAGAGATCTACAATTGTAAACTATATGCACCATTGTGCTGTATCTTAGTCAGTACTGTATGTTTCCCACTCAAATGAGAACCATTATTATGGGAAGCCATTCCCACATTACTGTATACAGTACCATGTTTGTACTGTATGTCAGCCACTTATCATTATCTTACCAACCACTTATGAACACCTTACATTAAAAATAAAATTGTAAAACTAAATTTATAAATTTGTAAATTAAGGATGATTAGTACAAATTAGAGTAGATATTTACTTTACCTTTTAACAAATGAAAAGGCTTTTCACTAGCAACAATAACAGCTTTGCTTCCAGGTTCTATAACTGCATAAAGGGGAGCACTGTTTCCTTGTAAGTGCTTGATCACCTCGCATGTGAAACTTGATGACCCAGATGATACTACTTGAGAGAATACTCCAAGTGTTAGTTTGACAATGTGTGCCTTCTTAGCTGAGATTACATCATCTTTTTCTATCATACTGAGCATTAGACAGCTCAGTGTTCCAGTTTCTGGATCTTGGATTGAATGGGTTATTATAAATGGTACTTCAAACTCATATACAAACGAAGCCTTCCATTCTATACTAGAGCTCTTGGTTCTGCCTTCTGAGTGAATGATGTACAACTTGCCACAACCATCTCCTATGCACACAAACTCTTTTGAAGGGAAGAATATAGAAGTATTGAGTCTTTCCTTGCATTCTTCAGTTAATGGTATTTTGAACACACTCTCTACAGTATCTATATTATTATCCTAAAAAGACAATTATGATAAAGAATTATTTACACTGAACTTTGTGTGAATGTCTAGAAATCTAGAAAGTACTTAGGAATTTAAAGGGTTTGATTGTGTATTAATTAGCATGTTTTGCATGACTGTGAATCACCACAGTGTCCAGCACCATTGTAGTGCAACACTGACAACATTCATTGAACCAAGAGGTTTTGCATGATCACATGAAAGCAGCCATCTTAGATAGCAGACAATGAAATCATTTTACTAGAGAAAGAACTCAATCTCTTAAGGGAAAGAATTCATAATGACAATTTATATGGTACAACTTTACTTACTACTGTCACATGCAATCTAATTATGCTTTGCTTACAACATGAATTGTTTCATGTAAAATTAACCCTACAAATGTGAATGTAATAATGTTTCATAGCTTCTGTTCTATTGCTGTCAGCATTTGTTTCTATTGAATAGTGTAGTCTGTTGTTGCTAGCACATAAAGTCAGAACTGCTGAAAGTGTATATCAACCCTTAATCCATCAATGACTAAAAGCTAAAAGCTAAAAAAGCTAAAGTAATGTTAAGTTAACACTTCCTTTTTTATAAAGAACAATGAAGGACAATTGAAGTGATAAAGATATTATTGATTCCCCAAGGGAATAAATGACAGCTGATTAAGAAAGGGTTTCAATTTCCCTCCAAAACAATTGAATAATGAACAAAGAGTACAACTGGTACAACTAATAAGTAAATTTATTAGATAATTTTAGTCACAAGACGAAGCATGTTGTAGCTCTAAACACGTGCTTGTTGACATGCATTCAGACACACACACAAAACTCTACTTTTCAAGGACTTTTAAAAAGTCTCAACTTCAAAAAGGATAAAAAAACAAAGCAAAATTGAATTCTAACCTTAATAGTAGCTTGTTGGACTTCGTTATTCTCGTCCACGAAGTAAACTCGTTCGCAAAGAGTCGAGTCTTGCCAAGAATCTATCGTCAGATGGTTATGATTACCAAAGGCACGAACATACTGCAACGAGAATAAATCATCCCGTTGGCTCACGACTTTAACATCAGATACAAGACTCGTAGAATTCACTTCGATTGGGTCTGCAGACAGCTTGTAGCCTTCGAATTTTGGGTTTAATAGAGATGAGTCTGGATCAAGGGATTCAGTAGCCATTTTGAAAGCTAGCAAACACAGGGAGCCCATAAATAATTTTAAATGCACAGTTTCGAAAGAGTGGCATTTTTTCGGCATCATGTTTTTAAAATAAAAAAAGCCTTTTTTACAAGCATTTTTGTATAAAAATATTTTACATCCAGTGCACATATTGAAACATTAAAATAAGCTATAGATTATGTTAACATAGTCACTTTTATTAGCTTTTATAAGTTAAAAAATATTTTTCAAAAAACAGTTATAACTTTCGAATCTGCCAAAACAAATCCCAACGGTTCATAAAGTAAAAGTACAACACATCCAGCTCAAAGATCAGTCATAATCAAACAAAAAGTGTTTTAGATGTATTTTCTGATGAGACCCTGAAGGACTTGAAAAGTTCACATTGGAGTTTTTATGTGTTTAGAAACACATTCAGTTAGTGATTCACGCAAAACAACTTCAGTGCTTAGAGAATTAGTTTCGTCCTTTTTCTAATCAGACCTTTTCAATACATAAAAACCCATAAAGGTTTTTTTTTTTTAAACTTGATTTTTGCTCTAAATTAATGGAATTTTGAAACTAGAAAAATTAATGTTTTGCTCATTTGAGCAAAGAAAACTCCTCGCTCGTGGAACTCAATCAATAGATTGTTTATTTTGGTACTTTTGGTCTAATGAGCTAGTTATTATAACCCATAGTTATGACAACAAAAATAAATAATATAAATAAATAAAAAGTCAGTAAACAATCAAGCCTCGTTCCGGTGATAATCACAGCTGTTTATCTGAATTTATCTGACATTACCATGACAACAGTTGACGTAACAATGGTGGCGTGAGCAGTATAAATAGCAGCCCGACGCCCAAGCTTCACAGCAGAAAGAGAAAGTCGAGGACGTGGTGTCGTGTCAAAAAATCTAGTTTTATCCCCCAAAATATCATCCAAGTATGCGTGAAATTGTTCATCTCCAAGCTGGACAGTGTGGAAATCAGATTGGTGCTAAGGTGAGTTTTAAAATTTGCCTTTTTGACTTCCAAAAAGACGTGCTAAAATGTTTTTTTTTTCGCTTCAGTTTTGGGAGGTGATCTCAGACGAGCATGGCATCGACCCTACTGGAACTTACCACGGTGATTCTGACCTGCAGCTTGAAAGAATCAACGTTTACTACAATGAAGCTACTGGTACGGGATTTTTTAAGTGTTGACCTTGATATTTAAGTGAAAATTTTTAGGCAATTTTAAATTTCCTCGATTTTTTCTCTGACGGTTTGTTTGCTCGCGTCTCAAACGATTTTAGGCGGGAAATACGTCCCTCGTGCTGTTTTGGTCGATTTGGAGCCAGGAACAATGGATTCAGTTCGCTCTGGACCTTTTGGACAAATCTTCCGACCTGATAACTTCGTTTTCGGTAAGTTGAATTCAGCTTTAATACACTAATCCTGGGTTTTGTTGTGAATAATGGAAATTCATGTAAAATTGATGAACTTGCTGATCTCGAGCCGTTGGCGTTTTACCTGCTGATCTCTGAAAATTCAAATACGTAGAATTAAAAAAAAAAAAAAATCCTGTGTAAAATAAATGGTGCGGTCCAGTGGTTTTTCAATAACCATTTTAACCGATTTTATTAGGCCAAAGTGGTGCTGGAAATAATTGGGCCAAGGGTCATTACACCGAGGGAGCAGAATTAGTGGATTCCGTCCTTGACGTGGTTAGGAAGGAGGCTGAGAGCTGCGATTGCCTGCAAGGATTTCAGCTAACACACTCTCTAGGTGGTGGAACGGGTTCTGGCATGGGTACACTTCTGATTTCCAAGATTCGTGAAGAATACCCAGACAGGATCATGAACACCTTCAGTGTTGTCCCTTCACCCAAGGTGTCAGACACTGTTGTTGAACCATACAATGCAACTCTGTCAGTGCATCAGCTGGTAGAAAACACCGACGAGACCTACTGCATTGACAACGAGGCCTTGTATGATATCTGCTTTAGAACCCTGAAGCTTACAACTCCCACATATGGAGATTTAAACCATCTTGTATCTGCTACCATGAGTGGTGTGACAACATGTCTGAGATTCCCTGGACAGGTAGAGTGTTTTATTCAATATACTTCATGTGTGATGTTTTCTTCAATGACTCATTTAATTATTCAAAGAATAAGGATTCCACTATAGGTTTGCCTTCCTGTTTTGACTTGAAATGACTTTTTAGAGTGGTATAAACCATATTAAAGTCATTACTTCCCACAACTACACTCACTAAAGATCAACTCCTCAATTTTTTGAAAGATTTACTGTGATTCTCATTACTCTGCAAACTCGGACATTTCAATGGCTTGTTGTGAAATTGGTTTTTTGCTGCCATCAATCAAAAATAATCAGTTGGTAACTTTGACTGCCAGCAGTGAAAAACCGAATTCCAACATGCAGCTCACAACTACTGAGTTTGCAAAATATTGAGAATTGTAGTAAAATAAGTAATGAGAATTTATGTCTGGAATTAATTAGTAAATTGTTGTACCTTAGCTTAATGCTGACTTGAGGAAGTTGGCTGTCAACATGGTACCATTCCCACGTCTTCACTTCTTCATGCCTGGCTTTGCTCCTTTGACCAGCCGTGGATCCCAGCAATACCGCGCTCTAACTGTCCCTGAGCTGACACAGCAGATGTTTGATGCCAAGAACATGATGGCTGCATGTGATCCACGACATGGTCGCTACCTGACAGTTGCTGCCATGTTCAGAGGTCGCATGTCCATGAAGGAGGTTGATGAGCAAATGCTTAATGTCCAGAACAAGAACAGCTCCTACTTTGTTGAATGGATTCCCAACAATGTCAAAACAGCGGTATGCGACATCCCTCCAAGAGGCCTCAAGATGTCTGCTACATTCATTGGTAACAGCACTGCCATCCAGGAACTCTTCAAGAGAATCAGTGAGCAGTTTACTGCTATGTTCAGGAGAAAAGCCTTCCTTCATTGGTATACTGGTGAGGGTATGGATGAGATGGAGTTCACTGAGGTAATTCATGTTAAAATGATAAAATGTTGACTTGAAGTAAGAAAGAAAACTTAGAAACTGTTTCTTATCCCCAGGCTGAGTCCAACATGAATGATTTGGTATCAGAATACCAACAATACCAAGATGCAACTGCGGAAGAGGAAGGAGAGTTTGATGAGGAGGAGGAGGAAGGCGAAGCTGCATAAATATTTAACTCCCCCCCCAAAAAAATCCTTAACCTGATACTGTAATGAACCTAGAGTGCTACATGTGTAGAAAGGAAGACTTTCAACTTGAATTTGGTTTTGTTTACATGATCTTATAATCTTTTATTCGTTGTAAAAGAATTTTTGCTTATGCTATAAAAGTTTTATTTTTAAAATGGGTGCAAAGTTTATTTGTTAAAGAAATATATATATTTATAGCCCATGGATATCAAATAGCCCCTTGAGTTGGGAAAACTACTTGCTTTGTTAAAGCAGTTTGGAAAAACAGTAAATTAAAGAGTGAACTGAATTGTGTTTTATTTGTATTGCATATGTAAAAGAAATTCTCTTAGCTGACACTAAATTGAATGATTTGTATAAAAAGGATGGTTTGTACATGTTTGGAAAAGTCAAAGACTTGGAAAATGGTTAAACATTTTCCACGACATTAAAAGTTTTGGACAATGATAATCTTGTTATTGGAAAGTCATGGAATTATGTTTAGCTCTCAATAATTATTTAAATTAATTGCCTTGTATTTTGATTTTCAAACATTTGTTTCAGATTGTTCAAGTCATTGGTTATGGAAGGTTCAGTTTAGGGGCTTTGGAAAGTTTTAGAATAGTTTTAGAAATTTTAACAGAAAAAACTGTAAGACACCTGAAAAGACCAATTTCTCCAGGTAATTATTTTGGATTTAAGCAAAGTTTTTCAGTGCATTTACTAGAGTAACCTACCCTGGGATTGCAGAGGTTCTGGAGTGAGAATAGCCTCTAGACCCCAGGGTAACACTGACCCTACCTGGTTTAATAAATTTTATCCCACCAATAGAGCTGTTAAGTTGTGATGTATTTCCGGGTCCAATTTTTCACAAAATGCTCCAAAATAAAACCAAAACGTTTATCCACAATTCCTCCTCCACCTGTAATAAACAGACATGTATACCAATTCCTACTATGAAGAACAAAGCAAGAAAAACCTTCAAAGAAGTACTTTTAATTTTGGACCCGGAAGTCGTTTTTCGTTTGAATTACGTCACACTTAACAGCTCTATATGAAGTAAATTTTCTTGATACTTTTTTTTAAAATTGCTTTCAAAAATAATCTTGATAATTTTTTACTCGTATTGGATGATCGTAAGTTATACTTCGATCTGATAACCACAGCCTCTGGATTGATTAGTTATTTTTAAAAAGTTTATCTCTATAAATCAAGACATGTCAATAGGAAAAGAATTAAATTTTACCTACACATGTTCATAGGGATTGATGCGAAACAAATAAGTGAATACGTAAGAATAAATCTCTTCCAGCATTCGATGCCTTATGCGTGCACATCTATCAACAGACCTTTTGAAATTCTGTTATCACTCTTCGATGATTCTGGTAAGTGAACCGGAAGACCACTCGACACAGAAGTGAGGCAACTTGATAATAATAATGAATGACCACCGGTTCTGGTTCCTGTTTTGTGAAGGCTTCAATAATTCATATGATAGAGTAGACTGTCTTCTAAATGGCTTCTTTGAACCTGAGTGGCGGCCTTCCAGTGAAACAGAGATGAGGTGTACGAGTCCTGCTTCCCCGATTCCGCTTTTGAATCGACTCCTGAAATGCGAGAAATAATCAACGTACAAGTCGGACAATGTGGGAACCAAGTAGGCTACAAAGTAAGTCACTTCAATCACCGAAACACTAGACAACCACCGCTCGCTTTCAAAGATATTATCTCAGAACGTTTTTATAATTAAATTCTTCTAGACGTGTTGTATTAACATTTGGGTTTTTTAGTTCTGGGAATTAGTCTGTGAAGAACATGGCATAGACAGCCAAGGCAAGTACAGAGGGAACTACAACAAGCAACTGGAAAAAATTAACGTGTATTTCTCGGAAGGATCAGGTTCGTAGCACAATATAGCATCGTACGATATTCAATCAAATCAATAAAGTCTTTGACAGTAATACCCTTCAAGAATCCCTGTTTAATCACCATCATTCTCTTAAATAAGAGCCAATATTTACCGTGCATTAGTATCTAAACTAGGTGGTAACTTAAAAATATTCTCGTTATTCTCTAGAGCAGCGATATGTGCCTCGATCAGTGCTGGTGGATTTGGAATCTGGAACTATGGACAACCTCAGGTCGTCACCTCTGGGACAACTTTTCAGACCAGATAACTACGTTTTTGGTAAGAATAATGATGTAGAATTATTATTATTTTATAGCCTTGTTATCACAAAGCTAATCATAAACTCCCATCCAGCCTTTCTCATCCATTTTTGAACTAATTTTAACGGAAGGAAATGGAATGTATTGTGGAATGGAGCTGTAATGTTTGTATTGGAAACTTCTTCCTTGAGTTTTGCTAACGTTAAAATATCACGATATGAGAATCCAATCTTTGCGACAGATTGTGCAATCTAAAGATAGATCGACTAGAAGTTTCGGTGCAATTTCCGTCAAACTTGAAAATTGATTCGTTCGCATTGATGTTTTTGTATCACTTGTCAGTATTCTTTGCCAAGGTGTCTCTCGTTCTGATTTTTTCCAGACTTCCTTGGCAAAAGGCCTACTTTCTATACTAACAATTGTTCAATTCAAACAGTACTTGTGGTGTATTGTTAACCAAACATGTCGAACAAACCTAATTCGGTAAATCTTTAAATATTTGAATAAGTGAAGTTTCGATTTTATTGTTACAAATTTCATTGCAGTGATTAATTCTCACTACAAAAACATTACACTAGCAAAAACATCAACGCATGGATATGAACATCGATCAAAACCAATATCTCATAAAAGCCTTTTTCAACAGAATACTTCAATAAAACTCATATAGCGTGATTTATTTTTCTATCAACTGCTTGATCCAAGACACTTTGTCAATAGAGTACTCTCGTTGTTTATATTCGTTCCTTTTCGCTTAGAAAAGCGCAAACGAAAATCACTTGAAACATAAGGGTGCTAGTTAGCATAATTGCCATGCTAAGTCTTCTCGCGGACACACGCTGAGAATAAATGTTTCTAACTCGACACTAAATCGTCCAACTCTTAAATGGCATCCATAACTGCGAAGTCAAGAACACCACACATTTATTGTCAAAGATTTACGTACTCTGAAGCATTCACTTGTAAGAGAGTCGTTTCTTAATGGCAGAATTGTGGTCAGTCACTTCTGGCTCATCATTAAAAACTTTGAAAAAATAACGAAACAATGTCAACATATGATGCTGAGCTACCTGCAGGTATCATTTGAATAATGTCTAATAAGCTGCAGGGAACGCAACTGTTCCATGCTGTTCGCCGAAGTTGTGTGGTCTGCGGAGAGAGAAGGTCTTGAATCTCCCACGTATAATCTAGCGTGAGACGCTATGTGTTTGATATAGATTCGTGTCTCACGCTGATTTGCGGCTTCTCAAACTTCTTTGTTTGTTCTTCTTAATGATACTTTTCAAAAAACGATAATCAGTTTTGTTGTGACATTACACAACGTGTTATTAACCTGGTTTTCTCAGTTGACTTCTTCCAATCCAACATGCCACTTAAAACTAAAATTAGAATGCTTTAAAAACAGCTAGAATAATCTGGGCTCTTATAGAAAGCTTATAAGCTTGACTAAAAGATAGCATGTGAGGAAGTGAAGTGAAACGAAAGAATTTGTTATGGCGCCCTTAACGTATGAGGTCTAAAAAAATGACGGTTGCTTAGTAAACTTCAATCATGGGCAAAATCACGCTTCCTCTAATCGATTCTTCCAGTCGCACCAATCATTCGCTTTAACACTCTGAATTAATAACTCTGTCATCGGATAAGCCTTAACTAGTCTCTAGTCATCTAAGGGGTGTAAAGTATCTTTATTTAAGTGTTTATGTGACCTTAGATCTAATGGTTTGCATGACTGGATGAAGTGATGTCAGTCAGGCGTAAGGTGACTGCATGTGTTCTTCACTTGAAATACAAGACACTTTTTCACTTGTTTCTTGTATCCTAGCTTGTTGTTAACACTTTTTTCGTTACTTTTGGGTAGCGTCCATTGACCCGTACCACACGTCAACATTTAACCGCAATCCAAAGAGAAAAATCTAGCTCACACTTTAGTTCGAGAGGCAACTGAAATGGAAATGGTCGACTGCTCACAAGAATATGAAATATTTTTTAAATTTTAAGTGGGTTACACTAAATAGAACTATCTTAATAGACTGGATCGTTGATCGATATGTCAGTTATCATTATGTTGCCGATAGTCTTGTTCGCCTGTAAGCAGTGTACTTTACAGTGCGTTCTAAGGTTGGTTAAAGTGTATATCAGCCCTAGAATTTTTTTTGTCGTTTTTACATATTTTTATGGTATAGAATACGAATTCAAAGTTTTTTTTAAAATTCCGCTTCTCCTTTCCCCTCAAAATTGCCTTCAAAGTTACAAATTTGACAACGCCCATATCACTTGGCCGTGTTATTAGAGACTGCTAACTAGTGACGTAAATTCCAGAACCTAGAATTATCGATTACAAAGATAACCTGTAAGCTATTGTGGAGTTTGTCTCGTTCTCCAAGAGTTAAGGTATATTTTCATCAATTTTTCAACATAGTAAAGCAAATATAATGATTCGAAATTATTACGGGAGTGACTTCGTCAGACGAGGAAAGTTGGCTCGATTTCTTGCGAGAGGATTGCGATATTGAAGATGAAGACTATCAAGATTCTTGTTCTAGTTCGAACAACGATTCCAACATAAATGAAGCAGGTCCATATTCAAACGAACCTCTAGCTGGATGAGGAGTGGTTAAAAGAATACTATAAAGAACGAAAAACAATCGAGGAAAGAAATAAACTGCTACAAGATCGCCTTGTTGGTGTGGTGTCGATC
>JAAAQI020081450.1:0-16838 GCA_011800005.2 Stichodactyla mertensii | reverse complement strand
TATCTATCTATCTATCTATCTATCTATCTATCTATCTATCTATCTATCTATCTATCTATCTATCTATCTATCTATTATTATTATTATTATTATTTATTTATTTTTGTATTTAAAAAGGCCTGTTACTATTTAGGTGGATGTAATGTTTTGATTAAATTTTGTCATTTTGATGTTAACATGTGTTGCTTAGTTGGATAATCCATTAGATTTTTGGTTGGCAATTTAAATGACAATAGGCATTTGCTAGCCTCCGTTGCAGACGTCCTGCGGTGTTCGGTTCAAACCGCAGGACGTCTGCAACGGAGGCTAAGGCATTTGCATGATAGCATAATTTACTACCAAGACCAGAATGCTTTGAGTGGCTCCTATTGTCAGGTAAATTTTACCGATTGTCTCTTTATTCCCAGGAGAGTAAAGAAATCTGAATATCAAAGTATTTTGACAAAGCATTCTGGTCTTGGTAGTAAATAGACGCCATCATGCAAATGGCATATTAACAAAAACAAAATCCTCATCGTGCGCCCACCTATAGAGCTGTTAAGTAGTGACGTATTTCCGGGTCCAATGTCGTAAAAAGATCGCTAAAATCTTACCAAAACTTATTCCTAGGATTTATTGTCTACCTTCAACAATTAAATATATGAACAATAAATCCTGAAATGAAGATAAAAATCAGAAAAATAGTTTGCCAAAGTGATTTCCGATCTGGACCCGGAAGTCGTTTAAAATCACTTAAAAGCTCTATAGTTTTCCGTGGCGTGTTAAGGTGGCTCATCCCAGTTTCTTCGAGTAGCGATAACGATGACGTTCGAAAAAATATTATGCATTCGTGAAGGAACAAATGGTAAATTGAGTACTACAAGCGTGATAGAGAAAGATGAAAGTTTCTGATGACGTGTGTTATAGGGCGATCGGCGTTACTATGGCAACGGTAAGGGAGAATTCCTCATATTTTCGATTTTCTTGGCTTCTAGGGTTATTTAGAGAAAATGCTCTCGTGATCTCATAGTAGGCATGATTGTCCTTAGTAAATTAAATCAAATTCTATGAGAGTGTTTTTGAGATATAATCGGTAAAAGTTTTATGTGCGTCAAAACAAAGCGAAAACAAAACATTTAAATCAATCTCCTAAAGTTCAAGTAAGAGAAGCGTATCAAAGCGAAATGTTGAGCGCAAACTGTTGTGATTGAACTAATTTATTTTGTAGCAAGAGTTGAAAGAAATTGCTTCACTTGATATCGAGAAATCTCGATGTAACGGATACACATAAAGATGTTTGCTTTGTTTTTGTTGTCCAAAATTCGTTCTATCTTTACTAAAAAACTCATAATATAAAAATGCGCAGATAGATTTAATGAGATTTTCTTTAAAATCACTTGGGCTCGAGTTAGTTCAGGTACTGTAGGAGACATGATCGTAAAGTTTCAAATTGATTGAATCATTTTAAAGGCTGTCAAATAGAAGCTTGAAATCAGGACTTTTTCCGACCAGTTTCCGTTGAGTTGCTAGCTTGTTGATTCATTATGCAATTCTTTTGTTGTAGTTTGGCATCCTCATGTGCATTCCAGCACCTTATGCAAAACACAGAACGCTTCATTACTTTCCGAACGCCATTCCGAACTATGCTAATCTCTAAGCCAGAATTACAATAACAATAGATGAAACACAATGCAAGGTCACACATTCATCATATACAGTGGTTGTTCACATTGAGAGGCAATATTGTAGCATTCATTTCACGATGCCGAAAATTGCAGTAGAAAGCGGAAAGTATGTTTTCTGCAATGCATAAAAGACTGCAATGCATAAAAAATTGAAAAAGGACGAAAACGTGTAACATTGTCCATTGTACGTGCCTGAGCTTTTCGATAATACCTTAAGGTGGCTGGACCCAGTTTCGAGAGTGCGCGGGTAGTTGAACTCAAACGGCTGTACGTTAGAGTTAAATACCGAGAACGGAGGCAATAAGCCATATAAAGCCCGAGGGCTTTATAGGCTCATTGTCGATGTTCAAGATACTTATGTGTCTTATTGTATACCTAATGCACCTATCAAAGTAAATCCCGGGGGGTGAGTGCGGGCAAATGTCGGGCATTTGATCATTTTGTGGGTCCCGAGGGTCAGGCATTTGATCGCGTCAGCTCACAAGCAAACGTAAAAACAGGTACATTTTCTCTTTCATTTGATCTGTGTTCGTTTCCCGACCCTCGGGATTTTAACAAAAAATCATAGCTCTCGATCAAATCCACCCCGCCCCCCCCCCCCTTTCCCTCTCCTTCGGGGTTTACTTTCATAGGTGCATAAAGAGGTTTTCACAACCCGGCAATTCTCAAGTTGTCTTCGTCAGTAATAAGAGCATGCGTAGAAGACAGAAGAAGTGAATTTGCGCGTTCAATCGGAAATTTCGACTTTCATGCTAATGATACTGTTTCTCAAAAAGAGTATGCACTTCTTCCACCGAGTGATCGTCCGCTGGCCTCGATATGAGGTGTAAGCATGGGAAAGACTGGGAACTAGTACGTCAAACGAACTGCAGCATCCAAAATGGCGGACAGCTTGTATTCTATGGAAACTCTGAAAAAATTCAAAGTTGTAGAACTAAAAGCGAAGCTACAGGAGATTGGCTTGCCAATATCAGGTAACTAAAAGGAATTTCTATTTTAATAATGTCAAAAGTACGATATTAAAGGTTGTTCCAAGGTAGTTTTTGGCTCTTCTTTGCCACATTATCGTCCATGTGCTACTCTGGCTCGTGTCGGTTTGGCCATGTGTTTTTGGTAATTTCTACATCTTATCTTCCTAAGGCCTAAATATAAAGGTCATTATCTTTTCTTATTTTTGATTGTTTTCAGTTTTAGAGGTTATTTTGCTCCTAATGATCACGATATTTTTCTTTGAATAAGCTAAGTGATGAACTAAGTTTAGGCTCATTTAAGTTAAGTATGTTCGATCTAAGCTTAATTAAGTAGTTAATTTAACACAAGTTGTTTTAAAAAGTATTAGCTTGTGGAAGTTAGTAAGAATGTGATGGGGAAAATTTTAAATAGATTATAGTTAAAAGCAAAATTGTGTATTCAGCATTGCAAGGGACATTTCCACGTTTTCAAGTTGCCATAGTACTAGCAGAACTTGCTCATTTACTAAGCTGTTTTGGTTGTTTCTTATTAACAAAGCTATTCTCAACCACAAGTGCACATGAACATCAAAGTTCCTTAATTTGTTTGCTGTAGTATTTCAATTTTTGATAAAAACTTCAGAATATTGGTCCTCCTAAATAACATGGTACAGGTTGCTGAGCCAAGCTCTCATACTGCTCTCACAAACTGCTAAACAAAATTGCAAATTGCTCATGAAGTTTGCAAATTGATCAAAGCAAACTGCAAATGTAAAATACGTTGTGATGCAATGTTGTAGTCAAAGGAACATCCGGTTTGACTGTAAATTTTTCTGTAAACAAAAGGAAAGGGGGGACTTTTCAAGAAAAAGAGTTAGGCCCAAGGCAAACATTGGACTAACATCAAGCTGAACCTATTAAACATAGGTTCAGTGGAAGATTGGCTAAGGACTCACATGGTGGCTAAAGTCGAATTCATGTCAATCTTAATTCACTTGCACACAAAAATTTTAATTGTAATTATGCATTGAAACGCATGGGAGCATGTAATTAGTGTTTGTCTTTTTGCAGCTGACTGCATACACTTGCAATGGCGAATATAAATGCTGCTCTCTACAAGTATTTCTGTGGAATGCTATACTCCAAAACAGAAAATGGAGAATGGCAATACATGCCACACTCAGATGCAGTTGCAAGACCTGTTATTAGCTGTTCTTCTAACTGTTTCATTCATTGAAGGCTCTTTTCTAGTCTAGTCATACCACCATTTTTAATGGCATTCCATTGACTTTGAATGTGATCTTCTTAATCTGAGAGATGTTTTAAAGAGAGGTTTACAGGGTATCATTGTTTTCATTTCTGCTTGGCTGAATTCAGAACATTATCAAGAATAACTCCGTATTACATGTAAATTCATCTTTCTGCAGTGCATGTTCATCAGGGGGGAATGAGTGTTTGGGAGATGGGAAGTGTTTTTTTTCATGGATTTGGTGTAAGTCGTGCAATTTGCAGGATTGAATTATTGTTTACATAATTTATGAATTCAGTTGGGCACATGTTTAATGCGGCATTTTCCACAAAGTCGCTCTGGAGTCATAATATCCAACTTGGCTTGTTGAACTTACGTTGGACTCGAACCTATTAAATAGGGTCGACCTGAATTGCAGCAAATGTCGTGCTAATCATGAGCCTATTTCAAAATAAATAGGTTCAACTGAATTAAGCTCATGGTTAGTTCGACATTTGCCCTGGGCCTAAGGGGGTTACATTTGTGATATTTTTTAAGGGCTAAACTATTTATTTAGCTAGCAGAGTACAGAAATAACCTCCAGCCCCCCTCCCTCCAATTTGACATAACAAACAAATAACCACTGCAGTATTAAAGCAGATTTCTTATGAGTGGGAACATGCACTATGGCAAATTAAAAGCCATACTGTAGCTGTATCATACTTCACTTTAACCATGACTACACATAAATGACTAAATCAGGTGAAAGCTATAGTAGGCCATTTTGTTATTACTGCATACCGTCCCATGTATGTACTAGAAGTCAATCAGTATTATATAATGTAAAATTTAGATAGTACACATGCTCTGATTGGTTGAATGGCCATGTTTCATTTGCCTGTGCAAAATGGTGTCAGATTTCTAGTAATTTCTTTTTTTTCCATAATTATTTTATAAAAGAAATAACAAATAAAGTATTTCTGTGTTTGCACAGGTTTATGCAAGCCTTGGGAAAGTCTGGGAAAACTCTCGAGCAGATGAAAACCCTCAACTACATCTTGGGTTTTCACTATCAGCTCTTGAGTTCTCCCAAATTTTCCCTCGGTTTGCATAAGCCTGTGCAAACACAGAAAATGTTTTTTATTTCTTAACCATAGGTTTCCCACTTTTATGAAAACCACTCTATGTGTTGATTGTAGTGGTGGGTATTTGTATTCATAAAGTATGTGATATTGATTGTATATGAATTCATTGAAAGGGCTCAAGGCAGATCTAGTAGAAAGGCTTCACAGTTATTACATTCAGGTATTTCTCTATATTCCATATTGTCCTTATTGTCAATCATTTTGAATGATTCAACCATAAAATTCCAAAGAAGCATGGTACATGTAACTAAGTCATACTTCATGTAATTGATGGACAAATCAAATTCTGTAGAGTTGATGAAAAGTGATCAGAACAGCTCTTCCATCTGATTTCTTTAAATTTGGCACCATGTATCCAAGTTCATATGATATCATTACTAAATTTTTGATGTGTTCTTTGTAAAGTTTAATTGGTTTTTCATTCTTGTGATCATTGGCTATAAACAAAATAATTCACACTGCATATATCTGCCATTTTTATAATGTTTTTAATTTTTTTCTTAAAGCAAACACAATTACAGCAAGATCAGGAAGAGCAAAGACTTGATGCCCAAGGTAAAAACATACCACTTGTTTTTTATTTTGAAATAATTGTACTTCCAAATAACCTCCTCATAGCATTTTTGAAAAACTAGTAGAAAAAGGGTTCTTCAGTCCCTTCCTTTTTGTATTTTTATTACATACAGAAGAGGTTGAGCAACAAAGAGAAGTTATTGTGACACAGAAATCAGATATTCCTCCAGCAGTGGAACCTGTAATAATCGAAGAGACTTCAACAAAGGAACTAACCCAAAATCAGGAAGTACAGAATGAGCAAGAAATTCCTCAAAATCAGGATGAACAAATTGAAAAAGTAGATTTAGATCAAGAGGCAGCATTGGAAATAGAACAACATCAACAACAGGAGTATGAAAGGCAATTACAACAACAGATACAACAGCAACAACAAATACAGCAGCAGCAGCAACAACTGCTACAGGAACAGATAGAGCAACATCAGCAGCAACAGCTGTATCAACAAATACAAAAACAGCAACTACAAGAGCAAATACATCAACAACAGTTTTTGCAACAGCAATTAGAGCAACAGATACAGCACCAGCAACAAATTCAGCAAGAAAATGATCAATACACTGAGCAAACTGTTACAAGAGAAGCTGAGGAAACAAGCATTGAAAAAGACCAAGTTGAAGTCACCAGAGATTTTGATGATGTCCAACAGGATGACAGCAGGTCAGGGCAAATAGAGCAAGAACAACACATTATAACAGGTAGCACTGATGATATTCCATCTTCCCTGGATTATGACAATGTTCAAGCCCAACGGCAAGAGGAACAAGAGAAACATCAGCAAAAAGAAGTTGAAGATCTAGTGCCTAAAACAATTGATAGACTAACTACACCAAGTGATGAGGCAATGGAAGAATCCCAGCCATTACCACCAGAAGAAAAAGCTAAAGAGGTGCCACAAGATCAAGAAACAACTCCTGCTAGTGAGGGGATAAAAACTGACTTAACAGATCCTCCAGAGCATGGAATTCCAGTGGAAGAAGAAGAGGAGAAAGGAGAACCAGTGCAGCAAGCTGTAGAGGTATTGTATGGTTGTAAAATTAGATGGGGTTATTAAAGTAACAGCCCAAATTACTTTCAAAATTGACACTATTTTGATGTACAAGGATCTTCAAACAATCATACAACATTACATTGAAGGCTTGCTGAATATTTCATATCTCATTAAGAATTGAATTATACCACTTTATCAGCCTCAACAAAAGAGCAAGAAGAAGAAAAAGAAGAAGAAAAGAAGAAAGCAACCAAAAGAGGTATGAAAATCTGTTTATTTTAATCTATTTTCCTTTCCAATTTTTTTTGGACATTTTAATTTTAATTTATGGGATCCCTGGGCACCCCAGTTTGACCAAAACCCCAGATTACAAATTCCAACTGTGATCCCTCAGTGCAGAGGAAATGAAAAATGCTAGATAAAATGCCCTGGAAAATTAATTGATTTCACAATTAAAGATGATTAAGGATGTCTGTAACTTATATAACTGAGGTCTTTTAATTCCATGCAAATTTAATGATTTTTGTAAATATCAGGAGAAAGATTTTCTTGTTGACGAAGAAGTGGATAAAGTGGAAGTAGAGTACGTTACAGAGAATGTGGAATTGACACATCCTTTCTTCAGATCATTCAATGAAATATTTGAGAGGTTTAAGGTATGTAAGGTTTTAAATTTACAAAGGTTTCTAGTGGTATAGCTTCTTGCTTGTGGATTAATGAGGTGAAGTTAAGTGGAACCACTTAACAATGTAAAGAATTTGTGATGTGTACTGTTAATGCACTGCCTCTCACCACTACTGTACTCAAAGGTTTGATCCCTGGACCTGCTATCAGTGATACATGTAATCACATGTGATTAGAGTTTGTTGGTTCTCCTCTGTGCTTCAAGGATTTTTCTCCAGGTTTTCCAGTTTTCTCCCTCTAAAGTGAACTTCTAAATTTTTGATCTTTTGGCTTTTGCCTATTGGAGCCTTGTTCTGTTGTGATTGTCATTTTGTAACAACATAAAGTTGATGAATTTTTTAAAAAAGGAAACTTTTTTATACAATAACAATAAAGCAATAGAAATTCTGCAAGGTAAGGAGATTTCTTTGAATTGCATGCCATGCAAGAGAAATCATGCCAATCAACAAATCAGAAAGCACTAAGCAGTTGTAGTAGAAAGTGTGGTAGAATTGCTGCATAATATTTAGAAGTGGCACATTTTCTGTTTTATTTTTATTAGATATCAGTACCAGAAGAATCTGCAGACAAAAAGAAGGCTGAAGGCAAGCAAGAAGAAACTGTAAGCAATAACTTTGAATTGACAGTCATCTCTTTTCTTTCCTTGTTAACATAGAAGAGCCACTTTGTGGAAATGTTCATAAAGCCATCATCATCATCATCATCACCATGGAGTTGGTGTACACAAGTGTCACAAAAAGTGTAATGCTACGTTTCTTAGTGTTATTCAGTCATGAAATGGTCTACAAGTGTAAAACTTTGGGAAATAAATGCTTAAAGCAAGGACAATCCGGAAATGATAATAATTTTGTAAAACATCGCTAATATTTCTTGAAATAAGGTAATTTTGAAGAGGTGATCCAAAAAAGTGTTTTTGCCTTTATTTTGCGTTCGACCTCTTCATCGATTCATTCTATTTTCTTTAGCACATTTTAAGTTTGAATTCAAAACACGTTTCCAATGCGTTGTCCTTGAAATTATCTTCAAATTGATGTCAATTTTGTTTGTCTTGCAGGCGTATGTGAAAAGAAATTGCATAAGGACTAGCATTACATGAAATCATTTTTAGTCGAGATTTTCATACCTACTGCAGTTTTTGCCTTTTCCTACCTTCCGGCCTGCACTTTTTCCATTCGCTATCGCTTTTGCCTTTTTGCAGATCGTGCCTTTTTGCAGATCGTGCCTTTGGTGCGATTTGCCTTTTTGCAAATCGCGCATTGCTGTTCATCGTGCCTTATTTGCATACCATTCAAGTGTTTTCAAATGGACAGTTAATTGGCTTTATTGATTTAGAGACCATTTTACGTTTTTTTTTTTTTCGCTGGTCGAAGAAAATATTCACCGATGAGCCTTGACTTGTTTACACCTAGACGTATTCAAGATAAGACAGATAACATACAGAGTTAAATTCTTTTTGTTAAATATCTCTGATCATGAAGTAGCGAAGTTTCACTGTAATTAGTTTATCGAAGCGATTGATATTAATGTTAATGATTACAAAGTCTATTAGCTTTATTCGTCAACGGCTCCTCTGGCTAGCTGAATATTAGAATATTAGAATTATATAATGTCCAAAATTGATCAGTATGTAACTGTTCTTATGGCAAATGTTCGAAGGAAGATATAATGCCGAAAACACAAAGTTGTGGTAGACCATTGTTAGTTTCTAATTTTGGTTACATTATTTTACAGAACTAAAGGTAAGCTACTCACTTATATCACTATAGAAGAAAATTTGTGGAATAAGCCCAGAACATTGCTTTAAATTAAGAAATTGGCCTTCGGCTGTGTATAAATATCATTTGGTATGGTATGGCATGACAGGACAGCATGTCACGGTAATCAAGATAATCAAGGCAGCTTGGGATTCAAAGATTTTAGTGATAGAGGCATGTTTTTGTGGACCAATCAAAGCACGCTGTTCTCATGCTTGAAATGTCATACTAGAGTAAAAAATAGGAAAAGCGTGCAACATCACTGATTGCAATAAACCCATGAAATAAAAATTGAATGTTAGTGCTTCGAAAGGAAACAATAGAAATATGTCGTATCAGGTATTCTATTGCTCTACTATTTGATTTTTGTGGCTACCGCTTCTATAGCTATTAGGGACCTTAAGCATCTGGGACGTAGACGTCCAGGACGTTGGAATGTAATTATCTGTGCTTGCGTGTAATGTGCATGTCTGAAAGCCGACTGTCGTGAAGCTAAAACCCAATCCTGAACATGAAATTTGCTCCGTTCACGTTCTCAAGAAAACGAGAGAAAACTCTTCACAAATCCTTGGTCTAAATTCAATGTTCTGGACATCTACATCCCAGATGCTTAAGGTCCCTATTGTGTCACTCGTACAAAATCGTAAATTATAATATTCACTCTTATAATTATAACTATACTATATTTTTGGTCATAATGTTATCACTTTTAAGCTAATTATCTGTAATTGTTAACGTTTGACAAATCGTGGCATGTAAATCAGCCCTTAACATTGGTTTTAATGCAGGTTTTATCCACTTCAGCCAGTTATATTGACCAGGAAGAAGTACCATTTCATCATTTTTTATGAATAAGTACTTCAACATATGAAAAATTTATAAATTTTTATTTAGCTTGGCAGGCATGATTTGCAAAAACTTTTGCTAGGCAAAAAAGGCATGAGCAAAATTGGCAAAAAATGCAAAAAATGCGCGAGGGCAAAATTTGCAGTTAGGCAAAATGTGTGCATGCAAAAAGGGCAAAAAGGCACAATTTGCGCGCTGAAAATTGAACAACTTTGAAATCGAGATGTTATGCAGCCGTCTGGAAATTTTCACGAGTGGTTGTGAAATATTTTGCTATATCTTCTTTCTCTCTTTTACTACGATAATTTCGCTAAGTACAAAGGAAAGTCCATTAATTTGTGACATTTTGATGTCCAAAGGAACAAAATCTGCTTATATTTCTGTCTACAGCATCAATTCTAAAACAATTTTTACTAATTTTGGCGTGGACACCAACATCGTGCGCAGGGCCCATTGCTTTGCATTAGGATACACAAACCATATGATATAATTTTTCAACTTGTTCAATTCAGATTGAAGCAAAGAAGCAGGATGTTAGAGATCCCTTACGAGCAGATGATGACGACGAAGAAGAAATAGAAGTAAGCAAAAGAACTGGGATTTTTGTGCATTTTCTCAAGGGCACTTTTTTGTGGGCCTTTTATGTATAATTGGAAGTCAATTAAATATTACACTTAACAATAAGACCTAAATGATGTACTAGATTTATGCTGGATAACAGAACATCCAGTCATCTAGAATCTCTTCCTCTGAAGGAATGTTTTTTTTTTCTCAGGGCAATCTTATTGTTAGCTAGCCAATGTAGCTGTAGTCCTAAGTATTATCAATCATTTCCACACTTTACAATGTTCTCTTCTTTTTTGTTGTTTCTTTTCTTTTCCTTTTTTATGAAAGAAACCAGCCGATTCTGATGAGCCAAAACTTTCCAAGAAAAAACTCAAGAAAATGAAAAGACTTTCCGTTGCACAGCTTAAATTGGTGAGTTGTTTATTTGAGTTAATAAAATAAACTTCTTCGTCTTTCTAAAGACTATACTCACCAGAGCAATCACAATTCACAAGCATCTTTTACTCCTGGGTTCAAACCATTTACTCTTAAATAAACTTCAAGAGAAAATGCTCTGTATTTTCATATCATTTCAACAATTACTTATTAAAACTAAAAGCTTTAGGAATCTTCACAATTTTATTATAAAATCAATGTCTATTAATTTAACAGTAAGACCAAGAGCTTTAATCACTGTATGGATCAATAGCTTGTGAGACAATATCGATCCAGATCGGGCAAGAGATCAAACTCATGTATAATTGATAATAAGAAAACAAAGTGAATCACTTGAAACAGTGTTTCATTCTCTATCCAAACACCTTGAAGTTGGAAAAAAAAATCTGTGGCTGCATGTCATTCTCATAAAAAGTGGGATGGTTCAGTTCCCACAGCCCCCCATCTCTGCAGTCCCTGCTTGGTGTTTGGATAACAGATGAAATGCTCTTTCCTGCATTTGATCTCATGAAACACTATTATTTTTGACATAACATCAGTAAAGTTGATATCTTGGTCACTTATATTAAATATCTTCAATCAAGTTTTGTTAATTCAGTTAGTAGATAGACCAGATCTGGTAGAGATGCATGATGTCAATGCTCCAGACCCTAAATTTTTAATTTTCTTAAAGGTCAGTAAGTAACTTGAACTTGAAACTTGTTTACCAGTATTGAAGTGTATTCTTGCTTTAATTTGTATCCAAGGGAGAGAGATGTGGGGCAGTAGGAACATGAAAACCTAATTCCCCAGTCTTTCTAGTTGTTAAAAATAGAAAAATTGTCCATTGTAGATATTTTGAATGATAATATTTTGATCACAAACAATAAGATCTGGATCAATACTTTGCTACTCATGCTGTATGCTTAGGCCATGAGGCAGTGAAAAAAACTAGGTCCATACTTACTCACACTCAGTTAATACTTTATGACATCCAACCACTACCCATCCCCTCCCCTAAAAAAAGCATATGACCAGACTTTCACTCCAAGATAAAAAGATGAGCATTCCCTCTCTCATTGTTATCAAAGTGCCACAAAACACCATGGTACACTGAATACTGAGAAAGGGTAGATCACAAGAAGTTGACACACTCATTCCTACATTGCTATACATCTTTGAGCTTTGTAGATTACAATGTCTGCACATTTCAATAGTCAGATTTCATATTGAGTGGGAAAGGATATTGGCAAAAAAGTATCCATACTTTCATACTATAGCTGTGCTATACTTTATCATGATTGTAAATTAAACACACACTGTGTTTTATTAATTATAGCTAAGGGAGTTATCATTAATTAGCAGGGGTAGGGGTGCAAATAAAGGAAGGGTCATCATTTTTTATGTACCTCAAAAAGGGAGGGTAACCATAACTTTTGTGTTTTTTTAGGGGGGTGGCCCCCTTTTGGGTATCAATCAAGGATAGGACTTGAAAATTTCTCACATCTTCTATGGGGAGGGGTGAAAAAAATCATCTTGAAACATAGCTATAATAATTATACTATAAATTAATAATAATCAAATTGGGACCACTTTAAACACAAAGCACAGCATTGACCTGCAATCAGTTCTCTAATCAGCGATGTCTTTTTGTTTCCTTCATCCAGTCATGTAGGAATACTGTTCCTGTTCCCAGACATTGGTGCTTTAAAAGAAAATATTTACAAGTAAGTCTGGATTGTTTTGAAGTTACTAGTGATATAAGTAATTCGTTAACTTACATTTCAAACTCTTCACCTATCAAATTTAACTATATAAAAATACTGATGGTTTTAATGATTGGTGAATGATACTAATTATTTTGTGCCGAGCAGCTTTCATAAATCTGTTTCATATTATATCAAAATACTGTAAGTGGTTTCCAAATCCAAGGTTTTATATATACTATAGGTTACCGGTCGTTTCGCTACATGACCATTTCGCTACATGCTAATTAGGTGGTTTCGCTACATGCAAATGGTCGTTTCGCTACATGATCTGTGATCGTTTCAACATGTGATACTGACTGCCTCTAAACTTGTCGATTTCAACGTTTTATCAACATATACTCTACTACAATTACTGGAACATAATTTCAATTAAAGTCGAGATAATCTTATCGAAGAAGCCACGTTAATGCCTGGAACCAACGTAAGCCCATGTAGCGAAACGACTCGTTGATTTCCTGTTTGTTTATTCAGGGAGTTTTACGGAACATGTTAGTAAACTTCGACTTTGATACCTAAGAGATTTTTTTAGAGTTACACTTTTCGTTTCGGCTAATTCAGCTCTAAACTTTGGCGTCTTTTCTAGAAGTAAGCCGCATGTAGCGAAACAACTTGTTGATTTCGGGCTTGTTTTTTGGTGAGTTATAAATTAAATCTCATAGTGTAACATGTTATATTAATCTTTGATTTTGATGTCTAAGAGGATTTTTTTAAGGTACACTGTTCGTGTGGGCAAAAATTCAGCTCTAAACTTTGGTGTCTCTTCTAAAAGTAAGCGGCATGTAGCAAAACAACTGAATTAGTGTGGCCAAGCCAACTAGTCTTAAACTATTACATTTAGTCTGGTATAAACCAGCTCAATCACCATTAAATGCAAATTAGAAACAAATTAAAGATACTTGATTTGTGGAAAGGAATGGGAAAAATAAAAGTTTTATAATTAAAAACTGTTACCCAAATTTTTATTAACACGAAAATACACTATGAGATTCCATAAGACTTCCTGAATAAACAAGCGCGAAATCAACACAAGTTGTTTAGCTACATGCCGCTTACTTTTAGAAGAGACGCCAAAGTTTAGAGCTCAAAGTTTAGAGCTGAATTAGCCGAAACAAAAAGTGTAACTCTGAAAAAAATCTCTTAGGCATCAAAATCGATGTTTACTAACATGTTACGCTATGAGATTCATGAAAACTTCCCGAATAAACAAGCGCGAAATTAACAAGTCGTTTCACTACACAGGCTTAAGTTGGTTCCAGGCATTAACTTAGCTTCTTTGAAAAGATTATCTCGACTTTAATCGAAATTACGACTCCAGTAATTGTAGTAGAGTGTATGTTGATAAAACGTTAAAATCAGCATGTTTAGAGTCAGTCAGCATCACATAGCGAAACGACCATTTGCATGTAGCGAAACGACCATTTGCATGTAGCGAAACGACCATTTGCATGTAGCAAAACGACCATTTGCATGTAGCGAAACGACCATTTGCATGTAGCGAAACGACCATTTGCATGTAGCGAAACGACCTAATTAGCATGTAGCGAACTGGTCATGTAGTGAAACGACTGTAATTCATACTATAGCATAAACTTCAAATAAGGAAAAACAATTTTAAATTATCTTTCATTCCATTGTTTCAGAAACTTAGTGCATTTTTACTTTTATCCATTTTTAAGTCCCATTCTATTTGGTTTCTATTCAAGTAGTATGGTTAAAAAAGGTGGAAGATAAAATGACAGATATTTCTACCTACAAGGAGATTTGGAGTGATCCTTGTAGCTTACAATATCTGAACACTGTTTTTTTCTCTCATATTTTTAAAAAAGCTGGGGGAGATACTCCCTTTGTCCAAGTGGTAGGGGTGATGGGTGGTCAGTTTTGAAAATGACCCCTAAAAGGGACACACAAATTAAAAGAGCTTTTGAAGCCATGTTGATTTCAACACCTCAAAGGTACAACTTATATATGATGTCTTTTCTAAAGAGAGGATTAACTTTGTTAAGCTAATGAAAAACTGATTGAATTAATATTGTTTATGGTGGTCAGTAACTGATAACATCTTTCTAGTTTGTTCTTTAATATTTTTCAATAAAGAGTATTGTTATGTAACTGACTCTTGAATCAGAACCCCTAAAAGGTTCACAGAGAAAATATTTTCAACCCTAAAAGGACCACAGATCACCCCCCCTTCCACTTGGACAAAGGGAGTACCCCCTGGGGACAGCTATTTGCAGTAGAACCTGGCATAGCTTGGTGATCATTAAAAGCCCAGGGCTCAATGCTAACATATATCTACTAGTCTCATGAATGTTTGCTGTGAACTAGTGAAAATAAAATCAACTAGCCTGCTGGCATGGACCAGAAACTTTTCAACATCTGACTACCGCTGAGGTATATTTTCTTGCCAGTTGTCTGTTCAGCTTTTCAGTTTACTGGTTATTCTAGTAGTTCTTATTAAAAGATAATCAAATTAAATAGAAACATTGAGTGACTCACGACCATTCCACCATCTTGGAAAATGAGTGGCCTTGGGGAATGGGCTGAGTCTTGTTTCCATGCTGAGTCTTGTTTTCTTGTCAATTACCTAGCTGACATTTTGTACAAAGACTCCCCTAAGGCTAGGGGAAAAGACCTTGGGACTAGTAATTATCCACTACAAACGTTAGTGTTGAGCCCTAAAGCCTTGCATAGCCTTTGAGGATTAACAATTTTTACTTTGAAGAGTTATGTTGTTTCACAAAATATTTTGGTAAAGATTGAAAGAAATTGATAACTTGTACAACTCTTTCAGTTTGACATATTTCATATATTTGATTATCTTCCCCAGGGTAAACGTGGTATTGTTAAGCCTCCATATGAACTACCTGAATTTATCAAGGTAAGATAAATTTCCTAACCCACTAGCATACACCTCATGTACTTCTTTAATAGTCTGACAGTGTACTGTCACATGTTACTACAATATTAATGTGTAGGAGGGAGAGGATGATGGGGTTTTTATGTGTATAGTCTTCAAAATAGAAGCTGGCAGTTTTAACAGGTCTGTCAGTAATTCATTGATCAAAAAATGAAGACTAAAAGACAGCCTTTTTGAAATAATTGAACTTTGTTATTTTGAATCCTGATGGTGTGTAGCACATTGATTTTCATGCTATTTTATTTTCCTCATACTCTTATTTTTGCTTTTACTTAGAAAACAGGAATCATGGAGATGAGAGAAGCCATGCAAGAAAAGGTTTGTGAAGGGTGTATTGAGTATCTTTGATACGACTGTGAAAAAATCTCATGGTCATGCTCACTCTTACCATAACAGCACTGTGTCAAAGTAATAGGCCATTTATAAGTTCTAAAAAATGATGCATGAAGCTAACATGAGCTAATAGCAATAGACCTATAGTAACATAGCCAATCAGAATACACAATTTGTTACAGTGTGCTAACTTTACAGTACTTTGGTTGTTAATATTTTCACAATTTTTGTTTGATTTTTAGGAAGACCAAAAGGGACTCAAGGCCAAAATGAGAGAAAAGGTGCAAACCGTTTTTTAATTTTTTAAATGATTTTTAATAAAGTTCACAATTAACTGAATTGACACATGTTCTATGAATTGTATCTTTTCTAGATTCGACCAAAGATGGGAAAGATTAACATAGACTACAAGAAGATGCATGATGCATTCTTCAAGTATGTGCAGTAACTCATGTGTTTGATTTTTCTTAAATCTATAACTAGGGGACTTTTATAAATTAGCAGGGAGAGGAGGTGGTGATTTAAGATCTAGAGCTGTAAATGACAGGACTCTTCTCAGAAATGAAAATGAGGGTTTGGACTAAAGTTTCATGTCTCCTTTGTTCATCAAGCATTTAATACTTAATCTGATCTTTTCGGTATAATTTTATGTAACCTTCCCACTTGTTTTTATCTATTTTTAAATGACCCACCCTTTTGGAAGGCTCAAAAATGATGACCCTCCCCCTTTCTCCACCCCCTCCCCCCTCTGCTCATTTATGACAAATTCCTAACAACAAATAAAAAATCAACTTGCAATAATAATTAAACAAATTCTCTAATTTATTCACATGAAACTTTTTCTCAGGTGGCAAACCAAACCAAAGCTGACTATTCATGGAGACTTATATTATGAGGTAAGGGAAGGTACGTTTATTATCGGGGGGGGGGGGGAGGGCTGGAGCCTCAGAGGGGAGGGTCATCAATCAAATTTGTAAGCTTAAGGGGAGGGTCACATCTTTCA
>JAAAQI020081339.1:0-16844 GCA_011800005.2 Stichodactyla mertensii | reverse complement strand
AGAAAGAAAGAAAGAAAGAAAGAAAGAAAGAAAGAAAGAAAGAAAGAAAGAAAGAAAGAAAGAAAGAAAGAAAAGAAGATAAAAGAAAAAAGAATGTCCACACAGAAAAATTTGGTAATTTTATCATATTCTATTTCATTACTCCTTTTATTACTTTTTTGAGATTTATAATTCGCATTCTGAGAAAAACTTTCAAATCTACATGAAAACAATCCGTTCGCTATTCCAGAAACTGGGCGTAAATTAAATTTCTAGCTGTAAAATGAGACATATGCCGCTAAGTTGGCTTAAAAAGGGCTTAGAAGGTATTAGGGATTAAGAGGTTTTAACTGCGACTTTTTCTCCCGAACGTCTTGAACTGAGGACTTTTTTCAATACGCTAATGGATGCCAGAGAAACCATTTTAGTGTTCTTAGCTCCAAATGATTGACGACTCTAGAAAATTCCAGCAGCACTCGAAGGGCTTCCGGAAACGAGTCTAAAATCAGTGTTCACTCGATTCCACTTGGAACTGTCGATAGCGTCGCGGCCTGTTGTGTCTTATCGCTCTGGTGGTTGATTCGAAAGGTGGGCGGAGACCTATTGACGACTCCTTTTCAACCGTCGATCGTTTGGACCAATATTGACTGATGATACATACACTTATCCATATCAATGCATGCTTCCGTAGGAGCTCTTAAAACACATATATATAGGTGATGCGATCAGTAGACATATAATTCAATACCATATCTAAAAGCTTATCTTAAAATAGCGAGAAGGACGCTGGGGCTATTACATTATGTTAGTTGTTGTGCAAGAGAAAAGCCTAGAAACGAAGGCGACTGAATATTCAAAAGGTTCATTTGTGGTTTGAATTTGTGTCAAGTAATTAATCATAGCACAGGCTGATTTTAGAGAAAAGAAAAGAAATGAATGGACGGATAAATGGTTGAGTTAATGGATGAATGAATGAAGGGATATAACTAACAAATGAAATTTTGGAAAGCTTTTTTTCACAGCAATTTTAATTTATGTAGTTTCAAATTGGAACTCTGGTTTTTGAACATATGTGTTTTTGAGATTAAGACATAAAAAAAATCTAAATAAATTATACGTAAAAAACAGAACAATACAAAAGAGGCCCGGGGGAGGGGGGAGGGTTACAAGGAGTGGTAGGATAGGGATGTGTCGTTGAGAGTCGAAATCCCTGACCCTAAGACAAGAATATCTTGAAAAATCATACCCTGTTCAAGATTCAAGACAGCACTGAAAATGATAACCCTAACAAAGACTACAGTCTTTACAGCACTGAAAATGATAACCCTAACAAAGACTACAGTCTTTACGGCACTGAAAATGATAACCCTAACAAAGACTACAGTGTAGCAGCATTGATGGTAATCATGTAACGTTGGCACAGTTGGAAGTTCAACGCCCGAAAAATTGTTTGACATCGTCGAAAAACATCAGTTGCAATTCAAAATTAAATATCCTATCTAAGCCAAAATAGTGGGATAGCGTTGACGTATACCCAAGAATGATAACTATGTTCAAAATAATGTCATGGAAATAGTATTACTCAGTCTGTGACCAAAATCGCGAAAAACCATACCCTATGGAGAGGAACATAAAATCCCCGTATAGGCAATATATCGGTGTATCCCTCACTCCCGGACATTGCCGGGGAAGATGAGAAGAAAAAGAAAAGAAGAATGAAGATGACGACGACGACTGTTAGTGGTGGAGTAAGAAAAACTAGGGAAAAAATTGAAAAAATATTAAAAAGAAAAAAATTAAAAAAGAGGGAATGAAAGGAAAATCCACGTAGTAAAATGGAATGAACAAATTACAACTAGTAAAAAAGAAGGAGAAAAAGAAGAAATTAAGAACCACCTTGTACTCCTAAATATAAAATATTTAATCATGATCATTGCTTTGAGTAGCGCATTCATTGAATATTAGTGTAAAGTGAAATATCTGTAAATGATGCTACAAATTCGTCATTAAAAACAACATCTCAATCCCAACAAAATGAGCTGAACACTAGAATGATTTTCCTTCACCCGTGAAAGAATAGGCAAACTAATAGTCAGTAGTAGACTCTAAACCCATTGTTTTCTTTTGTTCTTTATCAACTAGTACAAACTATATAGTCATTCTTCTTTGACGGTCGAAAGAAAATCACTTTAGGACCGAAGAAATAATTCACGAGTCTGATCGTAAGATGTTGGCTTGAGAAGCAAGTGTAACATATAATAACAAATCCAGTAAAAATATACATAGCGTTTCCATAGAGAATCGGTGACAGGACCCCGGTCCGGTTGACTGAACGTGAATTTAAACATGCTTTTTAAAATAAATTAGGGTTTTAGCCATTTGAATTTGGACTGCACTTCTTTGAGACAAAAAAACTGAGATCAAGATGCTTAACTACTCTCAGTGCAGACTTGGAAGACCGACTAATTGTTTTTAAAGTTTACAAAAATGTATTTTTGGAGTAAGACTAGACTTGCCTTTTTAAAAAACATTTTTCTCTTCTTTTCTTTTCTCTCTCTCTCTCTCTTTTTAGAAAAAAATTGAGAAAAGTTTTTAATGGGAGATTAGTAACTAAAAGTAAGAAAATAAAACAAATATAGAAAATGAAGAACGTAATGCAAGACGGTTTTTCGCCTTCCGACGTTTTTAAACGAAGTGCAAGAAAAATTACGAGTTTTTTCAGAAAGCTGCGGTCCCGCAAAATCGCACACTAGCCGCATTGGTGAGTTATTTCTAAACCACAGGCTCCCAGGAAGATGAAGATAAAATATTATCATTGACTGTCTATTGCCTTAGACTTCTATTCCGTAGTCAAAAACCCACAAAATGACAACCTTTAGACTATTAAGAAGTCGTTACTGGAAACTAAACCACTCTCACGTAAGTAGTGGCGTGACGACTGGTTCAACCGGATTTCTAGCGGCGTTCTTTATTACGAGGATGTTAATGTATATACATTGGTTTGCAACTTGAGGCCGGACAGCAACAGCTCCGGTAACTCCAGCGAAGGAAATCATAATTTGGAGAAGTGATACTCAAGTGCCTGCGCTGTTTATAGAAGTGGGGGTTTTATTATTATTATTATTATTTTAATTTTTGAGGCGATATCTAATGCATGGTGGATACATTCAAAAAGTTGTTTGCTAAAGTTTTCTTTTGTTGAAAATTTCAAACTAAGCTTCTTCAGTTAGTAGCCGGTGAAATATACAGACCATAGGTTTTAGAAAAGCCCAACGACAAGCTAGATCCCCGGGTACAAGATCAAACGTACAGCTTCTGTGTCGCTCTCAGACACATTCAACCTCTTTACTATAGTTCTTAGCCATAAGGAAAATGTCGCTTCAAATAATACTAACCAAGCGTGTTACTGGGTTCAACTACTTTCTTAATCATTAGCTTAAACTTAAAACTGTTGTGAAAAAAATTTACTCTCTCAGCTCCAACATCCTATGGTTCTTATATGCTTGAAATATTCGTCGTTGTTTTAATGGATAACAAGAAACTGTCTTAGCTGTTTGGAAGTATGTTGCATGTATGTACAGAAGTCGGGGGTCAAGGCCTTAGTGATTACGTGAAGTTGGATACAAATAAGAAAATCTGCTTTAAAAAGAGTTTTGGTACTTTAAAAGAAAACCGAGCTATTTACACCCGAGCTTAAATAAAATCGATCTGCCGACAGTGATGGATTCGAATTTGAGCAGTCTATAACGGGAGGGTTAAGAAAAGCCATCCAAGCTTAGCTAGTTTTGGAGTTTTTGTGTAATGAAGAAGTAAACTTCCAAGAGAGTTGGCAATTCTCTAAGCGTAAACCCTGAATATTTAGACATCAGGCAAATGGAATGCAGTACGACTATTAATCCAAGAGTCATGCAAACAAGAAAAAACCGACGATTTTTGCGTACAAATTTTTTACCATTTTTACGCAGAAATAGAATTCCTTCCGAAACTTGTTTCACTAGCTCCGTATAACATTCAGTTTTTAAACACGTTGCTACAGTCTGCGCAACGTTTCCTTAACCCATACTCGAACATTGGTACGCATATAATATGCAAACAAATATAAAAATAAGGAGACAGTTTCTACTTCAAATTAAACTGATGTTTATGTCCTGACATTTGTTGTTATGATATGATTTCTTGTGTGGGTGTTTTTGTTTTCTTTCTGCGGTAAAGGAATTAAACAAATGATATTTTCAACTTTGGACTGTAAAAAGCTTTCAAAATTGCACTAAATTTCAAGGGGCGTGCTTACCTCTTTGAATAAAAGCAATAGACGAATCGCTGGCCCGTCGCTTTTGGATCAACTTCGCTCTTTCCTCGAAACTCAGTTCAGGCGAGTTGCTTCTCGGTCGCTTCACGACTGGCGAGAAAGGATTTTCATCATGCCCATCCGAGCATTCCGAAGTGGCAGACGAGCTTGATTCTCTGGCCTCCTTGAGCCCTAACCCATTGACAGCAGTATGCCGAGAATATCCGTCGATATCTGACGTGGAGTAGTGTCTATGAGGGGCTGCTCCTTCCAGATCCTCATGGCTCCAACACGACAGCGACTTGGAAACGTCTCTCTTGCGACTCCTTGGGGAAGGGGGTGCGATGCCACATTTGCTCGCCAGGCGACCGCGATTCTGATTACAAAGAAAAGCATTTAATTAGATTACCTCGAAAAATAAAAATAAAAAACCATCTAGACACAAAGACGAAGGGAAAAGATCCAGGCTGGTCTTATCAGGAGCCGGAAAACGGCGAAATCTTAGAAGTTTGTTTATGGAACCGTATACAGGGTCAGCTCATGCGGACTTTTCGAACGTGTTTGCTCGATCATTAACGAGCTAGGAAACGATGGTCAAGTGGAGGGGCGGAATCACAATTATTTGAATCACTTCGTTCTACAGATATGCCAAACATTTTCCGTGACAGTCACTAAAATTTGAGTGTTAGAACGTTTGCGTTCTTGATGTGTTTACTGCGTTCGCCAAATTTAACACAAAAGAAAGTCGTTTTCAAAGAAATTTAGGGCGTACCAAAGAGACAAAGCCGTCGGCGTAAATGACATGCACACACACAAAAGCTCAGTGTTTTTGGCTTTGTATTCCGAGGTTCATATGAATGACAATAAATTCGTTGGTGTTACTCTAACACTGCTTCAATTTTCTCGCTAATTTCATCCGCATACAACAACAGCTTTTCGCCATAAGGTCTGAGAATGTAAACCGTAAATACAATCGTCGTGTTGATTTTGGTCTTTTTTTTTTTGTCTAATTAAATCTTAGGGTTCGGAAGGTTGTACATCTTGTGGCTCGCTTCCTTCCAACTCGGCAATGATACCATGTACGTGATGCTATTCAAGAATTCCATCTGCTGATAGTGAGAAACGTTCCACTCAAAGACCGCCTCAGTACGCGCAATACCCTTGACTTCTGACCCTAACTTATTGTAAGCTTCGAAGCAAGTCGACAAATCGATTCCAAAACATTTAGTTTCCGAACGTCCTCCCCCCCTTAAAAAAAACCGTCATTAATCTACAAGAAATCTGGCTGATGTTCATTAGTGTAGCAGGCGTAGCAAAAGTTTTGACTCATTCTTTGGATTAATACAATCAGAAAGTACGTGCTTCTTGAGCTGCCGTGACCGCCAAGTTCGCCGACATCTAAACCAGATGGTCAGACCACCCCGTTGCTATGACAGAGCTTTCTTTCACGCTTGCAATTTAGTCTTTTTTTTATCTGCGTGTTTCTAAAAGCTTCACAGCGAGTTCTGCTGTGCAAGAACTGTTTTTAGGATACTTTTTTACAGCTGCATATTAGTTTTATCAGAGCCACCTAAAAGCTCCATGCCACTAGCGTTCTCTGATATTTCTCAGCACTTACGTCAGTATAGAAATCACGATTTTATCACTTTTTTTCTCCGAAAAATGAAATATGAGCAATTTGCAATTAAGAACGGCTTTCTCCAAGACTCGAAATGTCATGAGAGCTAAAAACGTGCTGAGCTCCAACGTTAGTGATATTGTTCGTATTATTTATAGTTCTAGCTCAAGATATCACAGATATGAACGTAAGCCAGACGAAAGGAAATGCTACGAAGCGTGCGCGCGCAATCAGGCGTATTCATGATTAACCGCACGTATCCTGACGGTAGACGGGTCTAGAATTATCGCATTAGTTGCCATACCAACGACAGCCGATCCATCACTAGTAGATTGGATCTATTGTGGTGGCTGTATTGTATTTTTTTTTTTTTGAATACGAACGTGTCAATCACTGTTAGGCCAGTCAGATTATGTAACACAAAGGTGTCATCACGCACAACACAGGTTCTGAAAATGTCACTTTTCATTAGCCAAAAATTGAGCAAACGAATTGAGCAAACGAGTTGGGCAAAAATGCACAGACAGCTGGAGCGACAAAACTGCGAGTCGCAGTTCTGTTTGCAGCCAGAATAGAAGTTGATATTATGCGGGCAGTTCGATAGCGGCTGTTTACTTTCCTCTGTCACGTTGTCAGCCAAAAAGACCGCCTTTTCCGTCATCATGTATTGTTCGCGTGCAATTATTATAGCACCGCCAAAAAAAAGAGAGAAAAATGTTTTTAAGTAAAATTCAATTTTTACGGTCAACTTGTACTGTGCGCTTTAAGGCACCAGATCTCAGAAGTAAAGTAAAATGTGTAAAGACAAATTTTCGCTGCGCGGCTCTGAATTTTGTTTATAATAATGGAAAAGTGACGGTTTGTTTCGTTAGACATCGAAGCGATTGGGTTTTCTTAATAAGACGGCGGATGAAAAATCCGCTCACAAAGGCTTAGGAAGCGACCAAGGAATAATAAAAACATAAGGAAAGAGGCGCTAGAATATCGGCCTAGAAACCAAAAGAATACTTAAACCGGTAGTATCATTTACATTTTTTAGCACAACCGTCAAAAAAAATATAACTTTGTTTGTAAAGAATCAGCAAGGTATTTGGCTGATTAGCGTTATGAACAACATACATAAGTTCAAATTCCTTTCCTAGAGCCTAAAAAATAAAAACGTTGTAAAGAAGTAAACAACTTAAATTGATACAATAGACGGAAGGGAAAGTTGGGTGATGTATCTGTTTTGGCAAAAAAATATTTCTTACCACTGGTGATGAGATCCTACAGCCAAGGCAATCACAGATCGGGGGATGAACCTTGATTAGACCCCGCGCTATAAGACTCTTCAAAGACTTTCCTTTATACCTTATGCTCCTCTTCCAATCCTTGGCAGTCTCTCTGCCACTGATGTACTGGAGCTCATTTGGCGTTAGCCATTCGTTATTGAACAAAATACACGGTCCTTTGCTGCCTTGGCAGAGTTTTGAGATGTATAGCAAGGCTGTGTTTTCTCCGCACTGGATTTCCAGCGGTTCTTCGCCTATAAACCCTGGTTGGTCGTGCCTGATAGAAGTGCAACCCGTATCTGTGTTGAATTGATGAGCAGCGCTTTCATTTGTCTGTGCTACGCCAAGAGCCAGAGTTTCGCTTCCCGGTTCAATTTTAAAGAGGGGTTCAGGTTGAACTGTGGCCTGATTGCTCCTTGAAGGATTTGGAGAGCTGGTTAGAACGACTGACGGCATGGTGGAACTAGTTGGAATTTCTTTGAGATGATTTGAAACGTCACGTTCGGTTCCAAACAAGTTGGTTTCTCCGCTCTCAATCCCCGTGTGCGAGTTCGCGTCAGCACTAGTTTCGCTCGAATCTGCCAAGTTAGACTCAGACATGTCCAGATAGCCCAACAAGATCGTCGAACATATTCAGACCACGTCGTTGAAGACAGCACACCAGGTAACAACAATATTCCAAGAACTACACAAGCCGGTTTGTGGTTGAGAAACCAAAAAATTTCGCGCTCTGGCTAACCGTCCGTGTTTCAGTGACGGGGGCATGTGGTGAACTGTGATAGTCAGGTCCCGTCAATCGGCCGTCGCTGTCGCGGGCGAATTAATCGAGTGATACCTTTAGGTCGCTGTTTGATCTCATTGGCTACTCTGCTGTCGGAATTCAAACATTAATGATCGGCTCAACCAATAAGATTGAAGAAGTTCATGTCGATGAAATCCTCAAGATTACGGAGCTTGATTATTTGGGTGTCAAAACGTCTGTCATCCAAAGTTGACGTGTCGAAAATAATATTCAAGTCGACGGCAGTGAATTGTTATAGCTTTGCATAATTAAAAACTTAGAAAAAACTCCGAATCTAATAATTTTTTTCTTTTTCTTTTTCTTTTTTTTTTCACAGTAGAACATTGCCGGCCCTCAAATCGATCCTTCTGAAATGGATTGCTAAAACTAAGATCTAAAATGCCATAGAGGTTTTAAGACTGGTTTTCTGGGTTTAATAACCTCGTGGGCTTTCGAAAGCGAAGCAAAAGGCTTCAGGTTCGGTCAGAGCTGTTGTATTCCAAGACCAGCCTTATTTGAATAAACTCCAAACCGTCTAGCACAAGTCCTGTCCATTTACGATACCAAAAATGTCTGATATAAGCATCTTTAGAGAGAGACATTTTCGTGTATTGAAGTAATGTGTTTCTTTTTTTCCGATGGAAATTAAAATGCGATATAGATAGAAGATATGCAAAACTTGTAAAATGTGTCCATCACGACACGACCTTAGCTGGGATTTAATAATTCATATGCACGTACCAAGACACTTTTAGATAATCACCATTGTTCGTGAAGGTCGACTCAGACAGTCATGACGTCATCGCTTCCCACGCTTCCCGCCAAGGTATTGTTTTTGCTAGAGTCCAGTTCTCCTTCGAGGCGATTACCTTCTCTGTTTTTCGCGAAGCCATGCTGTTTTGACATCACAGCAAGGTCATTGACGAACACATTTGAATTACACAGCAGGGGGGATGTTGGAGGGCTGCTTTTATTCTTCTTCTTGTTTTTATGGCACGAGGTCATTCAAGGGAGTAGTCTCTAATAACACCGGCCCCGATACATCATGATCTAATTTAGAAAGGGAGAGCACCAAATTATTTATAACACTCGCCTTATCAGTGTGCAACAAGAATAAAGTTTCTTTCGGGCAGAATGCTCGTCATTTGGTTTAGAAGTGGTCGATCTCCATCAAGATCGTTCATCGACAAGCGGTTACACAGTTACTAAAATTCTTACCAGAACTTGGTTTATCTAGGCTACGAACGAGATTGAAAAAGCAGGGGCTATCGTTCACTTCACGCGATGAACGACAAAGCAGTTCGGACCAAACAGAGTGAGCCAATTCAGGCAGCTAGCTCAGGAGATTTGGCAATGTACTTTCCATTGGCTAAGGAAATGACGTGACAATTCAAAAGGTAAACAAACCCATTTCAACTTGTACGAAGCCACTGCCATGAAGTTAAAATGCACAGGGAACCCATTCAAAAACGTTAGGTGAATGAAATCAAATCTTTTGACTGATCTGCCACACGTATACAAAACTGACTCTCATTCCAACAGAAAGAAAAAATTGTCGTAATTATATATTCTTTGTAAGAAGTCAAACAAATTTATAATAGTTGTAGAGAAAGTCTGTCAGAGATCGCACAATTACGGTGGCCATCAGACGAGTTGCAATCAAACGTCCTCACTGAATTTGGACTCAACATATTTGAAGAGCCTTATTGTAAAATGGTCTTTGATACACACCCTTATATTTATACATACATAAACTGTTTTTATTTAGCTTTGTCTGTTTAAATATTTTTACTTAGGTACTTTAAGTGCACCACACGTGTCCCTAGGAACATTGCCAATTTACGATGCTTTGTTTCCAAAAAAAAAATTAAGTAAAGCCAATTGAAAATTCGGTACGGTCCAGGAACCGCTTGTTCGAACCCTGTGACTGAAATGAATGAATGAATAACCGGGCAGAGCCTTTTGAAAATCCTATAACAGTCAAACATTGGTCCATATTTGATCCATATGGTCAGACCAAAGGGATCAAAATATATTTCCAAGAACTACTACAATTGTTTTAAACTTACGCACCCAGTTCAGACGTGGAACTTTTGCCGTGCCGAATTCAATGTAAACGAGATTGATGTGTAGAGACAAAAGATTTGACCTGATTTGCATCAGATTCGACGCGCAAAAGTTCGACGTCTGAGCTGGGCCTAATTATATGATATCGGGATTAGTGGAATATAACAGTGAAAGTTGATTTGCTCGATTAAAAATCATCCATATCTTTTTGGGAATGTGATTTCTTTCTTTTGTTGTGATATTTCACTAATTAAAGATTTTTAAGATGTCGTTTCACGATGAAAAACAGATATATTACCTCTTCACAAGTGAAGTATGCACTTAGTGGAATTGCATTTTGTCTGATGCCATGTTCAATGGGAAACTCGAAAGGCTCTTGCCAAACGCCAGATTAGGAGCAATAAAAATATGATACAGGAGGAAAACTTCTTGTAAGATGGACTGCCTATAGCGGGAAAAATAGTAATAGTTTATAGAAAGTAGGTATCCTACTTAATGTACCATTTTGAAGAGCGGATTGATTGATGCCTAAATTAATCTATGTCTTGTAGCCTGTATAACTGTTGCTTGCTTACACTTAATGAACACATGATCAATGTGTGTTGTTATTTATTCCACACTGTAAAAATTGGCACAAGTAGAAAGGAAGCCGATAATCGGTACTAGGAATATAATGAAATTTGCTACCCAGTGAGAAGTTAACCATTACAATGACACCATATAGCAATGCAATATCAGTCCTAGTGCTACCTTATCATTTAGAGCTGTGCTTAGAATATAAAATTTAACGTAGAATGGATGTTTGGTTCACTGTTTTCATGCATTTTGACACTTCTTTCCTAAATATCAGGTCAAGTTGTAAACGAATTTTAAGCAGCACCAACCAGAGTGTCTGGTATCAAAAAATATCACTATCGACCCAGAAGGTGAATGAGTTTGAATTCTGAATTTTTCATGACTGAAGAACTTTAAAAAAATTTCCAAAGTCTTTTCAGCAACGTCATGATCAATGGATATTTTTTCTCTTTGCAACCAAACGACAATCATACAACTGAGATAAATAACTGAATATTTTGGTGTTGTTGATTCTAAGACTTGCAGAGCCCCAACAGCTAGTTGGATGCTTCACTTCAAACTACGAGAAATTGAGTTGAAAACCTCACATCTTTTCCGACACCTTATGTTATAAACAAGAAGGGAGTCCTTATAACTTAAATATTGACATAATCTCTTAAATGCCGGTAGAAATTTCGAGTAACAAGATCAGTGATACAATACATCCCAAAATGATCTACTTAGTCGTGGCTTTCTCTGTCAGGGATGCCATTGCTTCATGCCCTTTTCTTTGAAGTACTCATACAAATTCTTTGGACTTTTCAAGATACTTTACTTCATCTTCTTTGCACCTTTCGACGTTTCTCTTAGTTGCCATATCCGAGTATTTGTCTGTCTCATTGTGATGAAAATAAGAGAATAGGCAACTAAGTACTCGAGTTATTTTTTTATTGAGCTCTGTTGTCGTGTTGAAAAACTTCAATTTTGCAAAGGGATGAGAAGTATTAGGACATCTTAAATAATATTTGATGATTGCATCTTAAATAATTTTATGCACGGGATAAAACTAAAGCAACCAAACTCACACAAAGCTTTTTTTTTCTATTTTAATTTATCAATTCCTTGCTGTCATATAGTAGAAAAGATGAACTGTCTCTGTGTTGTTGCTTGAAATGAATTCTTGGAAGTCATGTAACACTACACAACTGGCTTAAGAGATATGGAGAAAAGACAGTGAAATGACTGGGATGTAAATTTTATAGCCATCTTGTCAGTCTTCACTACTGAAAATAATTAGTTTATATATTCAGTGGGAAAAAAACCACCTCACACTGGAATTGCTATAACTAGTTTAATCCATCAATTATTTCCAATCAACTCTTTGGAGAAACTTTACTTGATATTTGATTTTTTCCATAGATCAAAAATTCAATGCCATGGATGTACAGAATATTAAATGGAAGTCGTTCAAATCCAGTGGTAGGACTTAGAACTTATAAAGAATTTGCCTTGGGTTAGCTTAGCATCTTAGGATACTCTACCGTTTGATACTTTTGCTTTACAGTTTAAGAATAGCATCCGATTACTACCATTAATGTACATCAAAAAAGCTACGGAAAAACTTCAGAAAGGATTGAGGAATTAATGGTAAAGCAGAGGGAAGAATCTTTTAGAACAACTGATTTGTCTTAGTGTTTATTCTCGATAAACATATCATCTCGGTTGCACTGAACTGTAGTGCTCTATAGAAGTTGCAACTATAATGATATTCATGAGGATGTTAAACAACCCCTTCATGAGAACTAGAGAGACTCAGGATTAGTTGCTATACTTATCAGAAAAAAATAATGGTTAATTTGATGTATTTTATGGCATTGCACATTTGCCTTTTCCTTCAATAATTCTATTACTCAGAAGAAATCTTTAAATGTGTCACGAGTTTAAAAGCATTGCTTTTTCTTTATGGAACAAAGTATAGCATAGTATAGCAAATTTCATTTAGCTTGCTTTTCTTTAGCAAGTGGCTTTTTCATGATCATGTCACATTCTTATCAAACTAAAAGGAGTATAAGTTAAATTAGGATTACGAAATGCCTGTCTTGTGATATCATTTGACGTGCAAACTTAGTCGTCCTCTGGAACAAAGATGCCAAACATGGGAATACCTGGTGATCAATTTGTTGTTTTTGACAAACGTATTCTTGCATATGCATTTGACCTTTGCAAAGAATTAGCGATAGCTCAGGTGAAAATTTTTTATTTTCTATGGAACTTAGATTTTTTTAGCAGCATTTGTCTTGGTTGCTTTTCTTTGAACATCGTCTTCTTGCAAATGAACTTTGCAAATATATGAGTAACTTTAAGTAACTTTGCGGTAGTTCAAAACAGGAAAATTTAAACTATGAGGTATTAGAATTTTGTAAGTGACTTTTTGATGCGTTCAATTGTGCCTTTTTGCATGGCTCTCACTTAAATTCAGTTTGGCAGCATTAGTTGCTTTTCTTGGAAGATGGTCTTCTTACAACTGAATTTTGAAAATAGTAACTTTGCGATGGTTCAAAAAGGAACGAAAAACTTATCTAGATTTTAGAATTTTATAATCGTATAGTGACTTTTTGGTTCGCCCCTATGCCCTCTTGCATGGCTCTCAGTAAGATGGCAGCTTGATAACATCAGTTTCTTTTTTGAAAGATTGTCTTTTTGCAATTGAACTTCGCTGTTGTATTTGATGTTAACATCTAACAAATCTTTTGCGAGAACTTTCTTTTTCCTGATTTTTGTACGTTCAGTATTTTTGCCAATTTTAATATTACGATTGTTCTAGAATGATGTCAATTACTACCAAATGCGTGCGTGTGATGCTACAAAGGACTGACTTGATGTTTCGCCGTCTTTAACCTATGCGAGAGCTTTCTTATAAGAAATCTCTCGCATATGTCTACAAACCTCTAGACTACTAATTATTCCACAGGCTTATTGCAATCACTGGGCTGGCAAGATTTATCCAGCCCTAACCCCTAAACATTATGACCCCTCCCCCCTCAAAAGACAGTCCTTCCCTCTTTCTATGCATATCATTATTGTGATCCCGTCATGAATTTTTGATGTTCCCCCTCATTCTTGCCAGCCCCCCCCTCCTGGCATAAATAATGAATGGTCCCTTTGGGCATCCTTAGTTTGGATTCTAGCTCTGATGGATTGACCCACGTTGTTTCACCAACATGGGTCAAATTTCCACTCCAATTAGGCTCTTTGTGGCGCACGAGCGCTTTGTTAACTCGCTCAAACAATGTACAATCATTATAGTTCATTTGCCACCCTGAAGTGATGTTGGAGGACTATGCACGAAACATCTGGATAATTACTATAGCGTGCAAAAGAAAACACACTTCAAGCCATAGCAATGTTGAATAGTGCACAGCAAGCGTTGTCCAGCTAGTGTCGAAGCTAGTGCACTCATGCAGAGTCCAATCCATTGAAACCTAAGTTCGCGACACATTTCGATTTATGGTTTGTACAAACATGAACAACAGAACGTTTATCACAGTGTTTTGCTAAGAGGTATGTGACGTCCATCGCTTATAGGCTTTTGTTTCACTGTAGTGGGTGCTATTTTAACATCACTAGCTGCTAGCCCTCACTGAACTATCAACCTATCTCTGAACTAAAAGATTGGAGCTAGTTTTTTAGACTCATTAATAATTAACGAGAAAACAAAGTAAATCTCTCCCGTGACGATGGTTTGGATATTTGATCTTTAAAATAAAATAAGCATAAAATTTGACCAACTTTTCCTTTGATTTTCTCCAAGAATTACTTTTGAGAAGACATTATCAAACACTTGAAGAAGCATAAGTGGCTAATAGACCTTATTCGCTTGGGCGTATTTGTTTTCCCAATACAGGTCACGTGTCATTTCTTTGAGACTTCTTCCTTTGTTTAATGGTAACGCTTGAGAAGATACATTAATATGAATAAACCTCAAACAAAGAATCTTATTCCCAAGAGGTCTGAATTGGGAAGACATTACGCCCAAGCGAATTAGGTCTATTGTGGCTTGGTATAGAGTATATAGATTGTAAGTTGTGTCAATCAAGCCTAAAAACTAAATAGTGTTTCATCCTCTATCCAAACATCTGTACCTTGTTTTTTCAACCCACTTATCGGTGTTTGGATATCGGATGAAACACTCTTTCTCGTGTTTGATCTATTGACTTGTAAAGCTACATTTTATGTACCAGTTAAGTCGCATCCGCTATGCCAGCGAGCCTCGACAAGTTTGTGGTCGTTTTATGCTCTTTTAGACGACGAAACTGTACAAATTTTTCCTTGACACGTTGCTTCCTTGTTCAAAAACTAGCGTGCAATCTTTTCAATAAGACCTGTCAAAGTAAAAGTTGTACAGGTAGGTTCGGCTTAACAAAAGAATTTTCAGTCTTAAGAAGAAATAGAAAAAGAAAGAAAGAAAAAATATCTTTTCCCCCATGAATTTAACGTTGGCGTAAGTAGGTTCGCCAGCCCTGAAGGGTTGGAAATTAAGGTGGTTAGTTGACTACAAGCTATTTTATTTTATGGCAAGGTAATTTGGCCAATTTACAGTCCATAACTTACAGTAAGGACCACCAACCTTATTTTTTTGTTCGCCTTGCCATAAGATAAACATCTTATTAACCTCGCTTGCTCGGTCCGTACGTAAGTCATGGAACCTCTCTTTTTTTTTTTTTTTTTTTTTCCCAACTTTTTTTATGGCCCGCATGCTACGTGCTTGGGCCATAAGACAGTCAATAAAAACTCGGTCTATAACTTACGGTACGGCCCTCTAGCTTGGATAATAAGAGGTATATATGGGTTAAAATAATTGCTATGATCAAACCTTAAGTAAACCCACTCTTTTCAAAATCAAAGAGTATTATTGCAGTCACGAGTGCTTGAGACCAATTTTTCTAGCGAACCACTATGGGTTTAGCAATACTAGCAAGACTGAGATGATGATCAGCTGAACATGAAAAGTTTTGACACGGGTTGATTGGAAGAATGCTTTACAAACACAAAGGTTCCCCAGTTCAAAGAGAAGGAAAAATGTTCACTGCGTTTAATCCTTAATTTGGTCAAAGACCCCAAGTAGGTAGTCCTGGGGTAAAGAATGCAATCTTGGAGGGAAATTCTGGAATTGTAGGGGAACTAAAAACATCTGGTATTCAAAGGTGAAACACTTGACAATCTTTAGATTGTGCCTAGAAATAAGGTAACTGTGAAATCCTAGGGGGTAAAAGGCAAAGGTAAAGGTATTTAATTTACTTCCAGGCGGGGAGTGGTTGCCCAATTCTCCCGAGCCAGGGGTTCATGTATAAAGTGTTCAAAGGTGTGCCCTTTACCTCCTCTCTCCATCAGTGCTCCGTTTTACGGGTATAAAGCTAATTAAAGCTACACGGAATGCAAAGAAGTTGAAACAATGATGCGAGGTCACTGGGAAACAAACGAAGTCGGACATTTTGCATAGAGAGCAGCGCACTGACCAACTGAGCCATCCTTGCTCCTTAGAAGGGTCTTTCCTTAAATTGACCAGTCACATTCATCGCCATACTCCAGTAGTACCTTGGATAATATAATTTATTCATCAACTGCAAAAAATCTTTTAACGCAAATCCCTGCACATCGATAGAAAAGATTCCTTGTTGATTTGTACACCAGTAGTTGTTGGATCAGACTAAAACTCCGTAGTTTCAATTCTAAAAAGTTAAATGAAAAATATTGTATGAAAATTTTAAATATTACTGTTTCAGGAATGTCCGTTTGACAGCAATTTAAACATTAACTGACCAAAATCCCAAGTTAATTCCCCTACTTGAGTTCTTTGTAGCCTGTCCAAGGAGGTTTTGATACAAAGTAGCTGTAAGAGAATATAACTGGCAAAATGTGCTAACAAAAGGTTTGAATAAACACACTTTTAATTACAACAGTTGTGAACAAATTTATACAAAATTGTTACATTTAAAGGAAAAGCTCGCAAAAACTAATAATCTTGGATTGTAGTTTGAACCGGAGACAAATTTTAGGGGCAAAACCTTGCCCAAGTTGACTTGATAACTTATAATAGTTTAATATAAAATAAATGTACAACTTGTTCAATTTAACAGCACACCAAAGTTTTAAAAAAGCATCATTCCAAATCACGCTCTATTTTGATGCTGTGGTTTTGTGTATGAGCTTAAGCCTGGTTCTCACTAGCAACGCAAGCATAAGCGCAAGCAACATACGCAGACTCAGTACTGCATTTATCACCGA
>JAAAQI020081228.1:0-16845 GCA_011800005.2 Stichodactyla mertensii | reverse complement strand
TCATAACTTTAGTTTTAGAATGACTGGGGAGGGTCAAACGTTTTTTAGGAAAAATTACTCTGAATTCTCCAGCCCTCGCCCCCCCCCGCGCTAATAAACGTACTTTCCCTAAACTCCTTTTTCGGATAAAATAAATTTCTCTTAAAGTTCCCCTTAAATTCGGATGCAAATGAGCCAAACTGAAATGCTCTAAGGGTCGTAAGAAAGCAGTAAACATCATTATCATCACCTTCGTCATCATTATCATTGTTGTTATTATTGATGTTGTTGTTGTTAATTGTTGATGGTGCTGTGACTGTTTCCTCGGCGTGCACATTAAAGTTCCTTAATATTTAACTTTTGTTGAAGTAAAATATTTACAATAATAAAGTACATCAAATACTGCAAAGCATATTTTACGTATTTGCGTAGCTATGGCGAAAGTTACCTTTTCTTATGCCTTGGCGAAAGAATATTGACACAGCAGACAAGAGTACTAACACTGTTCACGTGTCTATCATGCTGCATGCATAATATCTCTTTGATTAAAGTAACTCCTAAATGAACTCTATAAATTCTTATTGTCACTTTAACTAATCCATCTCGATGCGAAGCTAAGGACACGCATCCCGTGAGTTAGAGTCAAAAAAGCAGTGAGAAATAAGACTCTCTCTCTCTCAAGCGTTACAAGTTCTGCTTCTGGTAAGCACATACAGACGATTTGTTTAGTGATTTGAGTTTTCTTGTAGTTAGTGAACTTTGTTTTATTTAAATAGTAGGCTTCTATGAGTTTGTTTTTCGGCTAAGTTGAGCATTACTTTTTCTACTTTTGAATTAACTTTTATCAAAATCTTCATGAATTGATATTCGTCAGTCGTAATTTACTGATGAAAAGCTGTCTTTTAAGATGAAAATAGATGCGTGTAGCTTATTTTCTAGGTTCTGATGTGGCACCAAAGCCGAATCAAAACCATTAAAAATATTCAAGAAAATCATCAACAGTCTAAAGCTATTGTTAAAGAAAAGTTAATATTATCAAGGGAATTCACTATAAGCTCAACCAAAGCGTGGCATAAGAATTGACTCTTCACCACTTTAAACGTTTTTCTCAACTCTCGAAATCTCTATCAATGAGTTTAACTTAGTAACATTTTTCAGTCAGTTTGTGACTTTGAATTAATAATTTCCACCGGCTGTAGTTAAGTTCTTCTTTTTTTTTTTTCTTTTTTCTTTTTCTTTTTTATCTTTAAGACTTTGAATAGACCTTTTCCTCAAGTCATCTTGCGAAAAGAGACTGTGTACATGGAAAAGCAAATAGACAACGGCTGTGTTCTTTTTCGTTAGGCAATTTCTCAGATTCAGTTCGGCCAGGTTTTGATAGGACTACAATGATACGAGAATGTTTACTTTGCACGGATTTTGATTGACGGCGGTTTCTTAGCAAAGTGTAACGTGGGTTTACTTCTATGACTCTTAAAGCAAGTAATTGGTTTCAAATAAAGGGAAAAAAGGAAAAACAACAGCAAAGAAACAAAGAAAAGATAAAAGGAAAGGAACTACGAAAAGAAAAAAACTACTACGAGAAACAAAATTTAAAGAAAAAAGGGGGGAAAGACGACCAGAATTAAACTGCTTCCATTTCGTTTTTCTAATGAAGGATTCTACTTCACAGATGTCAGAGAAACCCGAAGAGTAAACAATCAAAATGTATCAAATTGATATGAAATAAAATACAATAAATTAGATGGAAAACCTTTCGATATATTTCCCAAAATGACAATTTATCCATATCAGTCAGTATACGTGGTGGATATTATGGTAAATCGCTTTATTCAAGTACCTAGAGATGCTAACATCAGCAGAGAATCTTAATAATTGCAAGGTCTTAGTCGCTTTATAACACTTAAATTAAATATTAGGATTTAATTGACTCATTCAATTATAAATCAACAGAAAAACTGAATGATCGACATAATTGCAAAATTCCACTTTCCGAAGTCCAAAGAAAAACAAAACTGGACTCGAACTCTATTTCGTCTCCAAAAATAAATCCCAGAATCCACTGCAAAATGGCGGCACATTTTGATCTTGTCCATGAATTCAGCCCCATAACTCTGTGCGGCATGAGTTCGTTTCCAGTCCTCCGTTGAATTTCGGAAAGGCGAATGAACCGAATTTCTTTTAACATTTATAAAGATTCTATTTCATTAGTTGCATAAAATGGTCCTCCTTTATACTATTCGATAGACAGGTATAACAAGACAGAGTTGCTACGCGACGATGACAGTTCTTCTACGGCTGGCCGTATTGGTTCTGCTGGTCTACTTTGTCCAAAGTGCAGGTGTCCCAAATCCTATTCGAGAGAAGAGTCATCCAGAAGAAAAAAGATCCAAGCAAAAACAGGGACTACAAGGCAACATTCAAAATCAATCGAAAAGGACCGGTCCAAATTCCATCAAGCAAACGCGGGCTGATACAAGGCGTGCGGCTAAAGATGTGGACAAACCGAGGAGCAAAATAGCTCCACCCAAAAAGTCGCAAAAAAGGGAAGAGAAACACATTCAACACTCAAAAAGAGGAGACAGTTTTGCTACTAAAGTATCGCCACAAAAGAAAAAGGTAGACAACCAGAAAGCCAAGAAGACGACCGTCCAAAAGAAAAAGTATCCGGTGGTCAAGGAATTTCTACTGAATGAAATTATCTTCAAGGGTCGAGCAACGAGTAAGTGTACATAGCTGTAGTTTTGTTGGGGAGGGGAGGGACTGGTTTGAAGGCGCGCGCCGTGCATTGGGCGGTCGATATATACTGACTGTGAAAAGCTCGCAGCACGAACACGGTCGTGACACGGTCAAGGCACGGCAAGGCACGTCAAAATTCTAGAAAACATCACGGTCGGGGCAAGGCAATCGTGCCTCGAGCTTTTCACTGTCACACGAAATCTGCTCTAATATGGCACTAAGCGTAAATAAGGTTGGCGGTCCGTACCTTAAGTTATAGACCGCAAATTGGCCAACGAGAGCGCGTGAAATTCATAGTATGTACTTATTTTCACATGTGGAAATATCAGTTTTTCGCAATGAAGAAAAATAGTTATTTCATCGATAATTATATAATAAAAAAGTTTGTGTCAATTGTAAATATTGTTTCATTTTTGACAGACGAAGCAAACGCATTTATAAGAGGAAATACCAAGTTGGGTAAGGCACTTGAACTGGTGTACGAACACGCTAGGGAACAAGACTTGAACGAGTTAGAAGATCAAATTAGGCGTAGAATAGTGCGGGCCTATCCAAAATGACACAGTCCAAGAATTTAAAATATTATCTTCCTCTTTCGTCCTCCTACACATGCGTACGGATAATCCGTGGCTTGATCAAGATACTGGTGCCACTAACGATGCATGCTCTGAAATTTTCATGACGAGATGGTTGAAAATGATCACGTGACTTGTTGGCAAGGAAACGATCACGTGAGCTGCCTATTAATCAGTTGCGAGCAGGGGTAGATTATTCAGACACAGTGAAATCGAGTTTCGGTCAACGTCAATGAACATTACGACCTGGGTTGCGCGCGCAAACTCCCAAACACTTTTGGGCAAGTATAGGAAAGAGCAATGAACGTTTACCGAACCTCGATTTCAGTGAGTCTGGCTGTGATTCATTAGTACCACAGTATTCATTACTGCTATTTATATACGAGGTTCGCATTATATACATTTATTATTTTACAAGTCTGACCTAATTTTCCTAAATTTTATCAAAAATAGTTACAAGTGCTATTGCTAATGCCCTTCTATTGCCCCAATGATACAGTCTCCCTCTACAGAAAGAAGCTCTGTGAAATTAAGCACAGGCCACTTTCAAAATTATCAAGTCTGACAAATGGTGGAGAATCGGGTTGCGCGACTATGCGTCGAGTTGAGGAAAAGGTATACTCGCTGCCATTTCTCGCGCCAGCATCAATCGAGCCGAGCCGCCATGACTCAACCCGGCAGTTGAACACATGGTTCGTACAGATTCCTTGGTGAAAACTTCCAAAACTTTTCCAAAGCCAATTGACTTAAATTTCCAAGAGTGCCAGTGGGCATTGATTTGCATCAGGCAAAAAAAAAAAAAAAAATCGGAGTTTTTAATCAATACAACGAAAACAGTTCTTTGCAAGGTAGGAGCTGGACAACCGACAAAAAATCCATAACTTTTCTATAGCCCAGTGGTCGAAAAAGGAATTTTCCAAAACTTTCCAGGTCCTGGAAAAATGCATTATCAATTTCCAAAATTTTCCAAGACTTTTCCGAAACCCGTACGAACCATGTTAACACCAATAAATAAACTGGATACACTTTATGATGAATATGATAGTAACCGGGGTAGTAAACTGTGTCAAATGTGTCTCCAATTAAAAATAACCGATGCATTAAGTTCCGCAGAAGAGCAAAGTATGAATCAGTTTGGTACGGTAAGTTCTGAATTGAGAGGGCAAACCTGCTTACGTTCGTCAGAGCTTACCGCATTGTGCGACACCGGAGCGGCAACTGAACTATGCGCTCTTCTTGTGTCGAACCTAATGTGTGATTCAGTGATGCTTAATATGTCTTCCCTGACTTAGTCGTTCCTCAGAAGTCGCTCTAGAATCGAAGTTAGATGAAGGAGTGGCAGATGGCTTTAATGAGAACATGTCCCTCCCTCTCTCTCCATAGATTAACAAGCCTCCAGCCCTGTGTATTTTCCCACAACTACGTGAAATAGTAACACTTTTTCAAAAACCCAAAAAACCCTCGAAATGAATAGCACCTGAAAAACCTTTACCACTATTTTGCTACCTAAATGATTCCTAGTCCTTTTTATAAATGAAAAAATGGAAAAAAGAAAGAAAGAAAAAAGCCTTCCTTTCTCAGCCAGTCACCCGTTCGACTTCCAGAGGTATTATCAAAGGGGTGTGTAAAAAGGCCATACGGGTGTATTCGCCCAGACGCTAATTATTTTTTAGGCAATATAAAACCCGCGCACATGTCTCTGTACTATGATATAAACACGCTGGGAGATGTAGAGCACGAGAAAAGCGAGCTTAGGAACACGAGGCGTAACCCCGAGTGTTTCTATTGCTTTTTGAGTACTCTACATCTCCCAGAGTGTTTATATCACAGTACAGAGACATAAGCGATCGTTTTATATTGCTTTTATAAAATATTTTTCGCTGTTTTAACGCAAGCGCGTCTCTGTCCTCTGATAATAAACACGATAGCCTGCCAGTAAGGGAGCGCGTTATATCTCAAATATTATATAATCTAAAATAAACTCGCATTGTTATCGTCACGTCTTGACAAATGATAAGCACAAGTCGTGGTCCCTCGTGTCGCCCCACCCACCATTAGGTTGGCTGCTTGACGATTCAGCAAACTTGTTCTCTATTTTCAGCGAGGTGGGAAACAAGCTGTCTGCGTTGTCTTGGATAATACTGTTGAATTTGTTGACGGTTTGGTCGGGATTGCATCGTTTCTTTTTGTGATGAACGCCACTAGATAAAAAATAAAAAATCGTACGTTAATACCGATCTAGGAAAGGTTCAGTGGGTACCCGTCAGCTCGGGTCCGACCGGGGATATGAAGTAAAATTTACCAACTATTCGGGATGATTAAACAATAAAGCAAAGAAGAGTTGCTGATTAAACAATATATAATTTACATAATAACACCATGAAGAAACTGCTACTGTAATGAAATTGAGGTTCATTGACTGGTACATAATGTAAATGCAGATTGTTTATGCAATGTACAATCATGACAGATGGACAGCAATGAGGTGCAGGCGCTAAGAATAGTTACCGCTAGAGTTTCTTTACATCCTCAGTGGCTCTTTTACGTCCCTCGTTAAATAATTTAAACCCTAGAAGCTTCTGGATTCTGCACAGGCAAGACACCCCTTTGCCCGCAAATAAGAATCATAGACTTACTAACACGACATGACTTACCATTCTCCAATGTGAAATACTCTAGGTGCTTTCATAACAAGGGCCTTCAATGGTTTTCGCAGACAAGTCAGGCTGATCTTCATTAATGTCCAGTCCCAGTTATAGTCATCATATTTACAAAATAACTGTAATAAACACAAGAACAAGAATTACTGATATGTAGTTAGACTCGGCAAATATTCTGGGACATGACACTTTCATGGTCATAATATAACATTACTTTGTCATGATTTTTATCACTAAATTTGTGCTTGTGCTACAAGCTACTTGGTAGAATATTTATCTAGTGGAAAAGCACTACACATATAGAACAAAATGATTTCATTTATTTATTTTCTTTTACTTAAAAGCTTAACCAGGGCAGTAAAAGGACAATGCAGACTCTAAGACCATGATGTACAATTCAAGATGAATATATACTGTATATACCTCTCTACACTCTTTTATACTCTTCCATGTATTTCTATCAAAAGCCATTCCCATGTTATGACGGACAGATTTCCAATTTTGAAGCTGAACCTATGACAAAAGGAGATGAACTCATTGACTGAAGATGTCCTAGAAGCAAATTATGACTCGTACTGTGAGATTAATACACATTAGTACTGAAGTGCTTTTATCTGTTGACCAATATTCCCTGCCATCAGATAATGCATCTTTTTGAAAAGACAATCCATCAGGAGTTTGGGTTTCACATCTGTAGTCATTTCAACATCCAATCTGTAGGTGATGGTGATGACAATGATGACAATGGCACAAAGATAACAAAGGTGATGATGATGGTAATGATGACAGTGATGAAAATGATTACAATGGCATGAAGATAACAAAGGTGATGATGATGGTAATGATGACAGTGATGAAAATGATGACAATGGCATGAAGATAACAAAGGTGATGATGATGGTAATGATGACAGTGATGAAAATACCATGAAGATAACAAAGGAAATGATAATGATGATGGCAATGACAATTATGGTGATGACGATGATTATGGTGATGACTATGATGATTATGGTGATGACAATGGCATGAAGATAACAAAGGTGATGATGATGATGACAATGATGGAATTTTCATGAATCACCACTAGATGTCACTTACTGTGTTCTCTCCAGCATCTCTATAATTTGGAGTTATTGCATAAGTACCAAGCGTAAGGATATCACATCCTCCATCACACTGGCTGTCCCTAAACAAAATTATAACAACCCTGTTAGTGATGAGTTCATATGTAGTACCAACACTACTACTTTATAACAATATACATGTATTTCAAAAAAGGCTGTTGGTCGGCGATCAAAAATCTGAAATCTGAGCGAGACAGATGATTGCAGGTCAGTGCTCAAAGGTGGTGTTGTATTTAGCTATTCACTGAATGCAAACTACTAAGAGATAAAACTTAATTTAAATAAAACTTAATTTAAAAACAAATTCACAGCTCATGCCCTTAATTCCTCTAACTCTCAGATTTCAGATTTCAAATCTGCGACTGACAATCTTTTTTGAACCTTTTTTGAACGTGTAAATAGATCTAAACAACTCAGCTTTGCTCACCTTAATTTGGTATCATAAAGTATCTTTAATACATGATAAAAATCTGGAGAAGCATAGTGATCTTCCTCCAGGAATACAACTGGTCCATTGTAATTTCTGGTGATGTTCAATCCATCAAACACTTTATTGGCCTACAACAGAAGAGTCATTTAAATGGTAACTTAAACCCTTTCACTACCACCCATCAGAAATTAATGGTGCCAGTAATGAAATTTTTACTAAATTATGTATACTATACTTCAAACTCAGCTTTCACAGAGAGGAATTATACATTTTGGTACAACCAGCTGAGCAAACAACTGGAGTGATTTTACTTCGTCCATGAAAGAAAAATGACTATATAGTTTGTACTAGTTAATAAAGAACAAAAGAAAACAATAGGTTTAGAGTCTACTACTAACTATTAGTTTTTTTGTTCTTTCATGGTCGAAGGAAAATCACTCTAATTGTGCAAAGCATTGTTGGTCAAAACCTCCGGCCCTCACTCTTTGTTTTCAAAATCATTTCCCATGTGGGTGGTTTTTAGATAATTCACAGATAAAATTCCACTCTTTTTAATAAATTTGGACTTTTCTGGGAATCAAAATATATTGGATTCCATTGTGAATAGTTTTCAGGTAGAAAAAAGCAGGCCATGCAAATTCATAATAGACTGTGATCAGATACAAGATTTAATGCTGCTCGGCTGGAAAGAAAGTTCATTTTTGGAAAGAAAGAAAGTTCATTATATTTTATTCAATAAAAATTGTTTTTACGTTTGAGGTATAGGTGATGCAAACTGACAGAGAACTGTTCCTTCAAATGTACTGAAATTCTAGTGACTTGGCCTCTAAAGAGACCACTAATGTTATAGGTGTGTTAAAGTACTGGCCTCTTTAGAGCTCACCAGTGGTGAAAGGGCTAAAACATCTAAGTATGTACACCGGTAGGTGTTTCATGGTATGGTTATGCCAATTTGCATACAATGGATTTCTTCTAAAAGACTTTTGAAAACGGTGCCTACACATCATAACAGTTGTTAGAGGTACATATAAATACAGTGATGACATTTTATTTAGTGCGACATCATTATTTCTGTATGAAATCGTGGTATGAAATTGGTGTAAGCGTACCATGAAACAATAACCTATACACCTTTGCCCACCCCCCAACCCAGCCAACCACATCTCTTGGTGATGCCATACCCCTACTGTACATGGGGGTTGTTATGGATATTCTTGAGAACTACACACAGACCCTCCCCTACTCCTCCAAAGTTATGTTCCACCTCCAATGGAGAGGTATGGATACTTCATAAGACTATCCCGCTGAGGAGAAATAAATTTTCTAACCAATCACAGTCCATTGTGATTTTCCATGGCCGGCTCTATGTTCAAGCACTTTTTTTCTACCAGTCAGCTATTGACAATTTAATCCAAAATAGTTTTAAGTCCTAGAAAAGTCCAAAACTATTGAACAGAGTGAAATTTTATCTGTGAATTATCTATAAAAACCATGCGAGAAACAATTTTGAAAACAAAGAGTGTGGGCTGAAGGTTTTGACCAACAATGCTTTGCACAGCTAGTTGTTTGCTCAGCTGGATACACTAAAATGATCTTCCTCAGACCCTCCCCTCCCCTTGTAAAATCCCCCCCACTAGGGTATAGATTATGTATGTATTCTAAGTGGCAAGTTTTCTTGGGATTCTAAATACTTACCTTCCACCACCAGTGGTGTTTCGTCATGGTAAACTTTGCTTCTCTGTAGTGACCATACTTGTCAGGGTGGTTGGCATTATTACAACCAATCTCCTGGGCACTGATATACAGGTAGAGAAAAAGGAATTGTTTCACAGAGATAAGAGAGAGATAGACCTTGGATAGGGGAATATGGTGCATTCTGGTCTGGCCTGGGTACAGACATCTTATATGGTATTGATCAAAGTTAGCCCTGGGATAAGGGAACAAGTTGCATTCTGGTCTAGCTTGGGTACAGACATCTTATATGGTATTGATCAAAGTTAGCCCTGGGATAGGGAACAAGGTACATTCTGGTCTAGCTTGGGTACAATTGAATAAAATGTTCATCATGCTTTTTACAGCTTGATATATCAAAATAAGACCTTTCATAGTTACTGGTAACAAAGTAAAAAATGGGTTGCAATATTTCAAGCTGGACAGGACTATTCAATAAGACTTTGGACCCCTCGTTTCCTTACCCAACCCCTTCCCACCCCTTGGGGGGCTAACTTTTGACAAGGATCGTGGAGTACCTTTGAAAGTGTTGTAATCAACGTAGATTTGGAAAAAAGTGGGGGAGGGTCTATAGCCACCCCAGCCCCCGCAGTCCCTGAGAAATGCTTCCTTTAAATGGATTTTATATACCTCATTCTTGTAGCATCTCTTGGACAATCATTAGGATCTGTTCCTGGAAACTTATTGGGATAAAGCTGCACAGAATATGGAAAAAATATCTGCACCACCTTAAGAACAGGAAAAAGGCATTAAAACCTAGTTAGGACAAATACCATGATATCAATTGGTCAATTTCAATATCAAATGGTCTCTAATCCTCCTAAACTGCATAGTGTTTTACACGCAAGGTTAAGACACTATTCACAGTGTCTGCCAGACTAGAGAGCCTACTTAATGGGTCAACCCTAGCATAAGGATTAAAGTTAGTGTTCATATCATTATCATAGCTAGCTTTAATTAGCTTGTAATAAGAGGGATCGTATACAACATAGTATTATACATATTACCCACTGTTTTGATTCTGATTGGCCAAGAGCCTAAAGCTAATTCATGATATACACACAAAAATAAATGGATATGGGATTTATAGTATCATATTAAGTTCAAACTCCATTTAGTGTTAGAAGTGTGCTTAAAAAATAGATTTGTAAACATAAAAATTAAGAACTTCCTAAATTTTCAAAACGTATAATAATTAAAAACAATTATTCAATTTGGTTTTTGCATGATGACATAAATTATCAAGACCTTGAGTTGATGATATCTGCCTCAGCCTACTGCTTCAGTAGATAACACAGACCTTGGTCTTGATTATGGTATCATGGACAATCTCATCCACTATTTGCTTATTATAAAATGTCAAGACAAAGGACAAAATTAATGGTGGAAAAACAGAAATTTAAGCAAAGCAGCAAGTCAGTTTTAAAATGATGAGTGTATCTGGAGATAAATTAAACATAGTAAACAAAGAATTTAATGAAGGAAGTGAGAAACGTCAGCTCTTTAATTGCCCTATTTCATTATGACATCACGGCTTGTTTATGAGGTGGACAGAATCATCCAGAACAAATTTGAACAAAATTTGCTCTGCTAAGAAAAGTTTACTCTCAAATTATCTGGTTTCTGAATAGAAGATGTACTAAATATTGATTTTCTTTGTGTTTTTACTGTTTTGTCCCCCTTCCACATCCCACTGATGTGATGTTATGGTGAAATAAATCAATTAGGATCAATGTTTGAGAACATGTTATTTAGAACTATGTATTATTCTTTGATTTCATGACAGTCTGACAGTTTTTATTTAGTCTTTCAAGCTCAAATCAAAGGATCATAAGTAGTCTAAACATACACCACGGCATCAGACGTCTTTTAAGAATACACACAGAGCAAGGATAGTGCCTTCTAAACTACAATACTGTTGACACAAACATCTACCTATTTTTTTATCATGCCTTATACATGTATGGCAGGTAATTAATGTACAGGCTAAAGTAAATGAGAATGCATTATTTGGCTAGCTGGAAAAGGAACTTTTAAATTAATCAAAGGAAAAAAAACATCAAACAAAGGTGGCTTTGAAATACCCAGAGAAATAGATTAAATTATTCATGATCTTTGATATTGTATGGTGTAGTTACAATATATAACTATAATAATTATAGATTTTGCAAACTTGGCTTCATCTTGACTTCTTCTCATGTTTGTTAAATACAATTCCTTGTCAGTGCCAGAATATCCAAATCAGAACAAAAAATCATTATGTATTTCTAAAAACAACAAAAATAATGCTCTGACAATAATCATGGCCTAAAAATGAAACAAGACTGATTGCCAGGATCTGAGCTAAAGCAATGTAGTTATACCATTGTATTACAAACTTCTTTCCTTTCCTTTACAAGTTTTAATCTTTCAGTTATTGAAAACAGCTGATGTAACAGAAACAGGTGCCCACCTTGGTTTAAATAAGATATTAAATTGTGGGACATTTTTTCCTTAAAAACACAAAAACCTTGGAGCTGATACTACCAGTATACTCCATCAATCATCAAGACAAGCATACAAACTTAATTATTAGATATTCCATTCTTTTGTTCATATCTGTCTTATAATAGCTTGTTTTCTTCAGTGTTGTACTTTTTTCTCAACTGAAGATGGATATAGTAAATCCAAAACACATCTTGCTACAAACTAAGAGTGTCATGTATTTTCCTAAAACCATACCTTGATGATTTTAATGTTACAATAAGTGCAATTATGATTACCCTGTAAAATGAAGTTTTGGAAGTAAAAATGTTCTAGAAAACTTTAGTTAATCCATGAAATGGAACATTTACATGTTGTTCAAAAAGCAAAAAGTAGAATTCAGAACTTTTTGACTATGTTGTTAATTCTGTCTTATTTACATAGTGAAACCAAAATTATGGAAGTTTTCTTAATTTTGCAGGTGTTTTTTCTTTCATTTGGTAATTAAAATTTATTGTAAATAAAGAGATGAACTATTCAGGCTTTATGAAAGAAAATTAATATCAGAGGAACATCATATGGTAATTTTACAAGTTAGCATGAACACTACAGCTCAAATAAAACATTTTTCATAAAATAGAAAAAGAAAAAGAAAACAAAAATCAAATGAGAGGAAACATAAACCAAACAAAAAAGCAGTTATTAATTTTTAAACAAGTACATATACATTTACACAAAAATGTCTAGCATTCTTGATGATTGCTCTGAATATGTATCCTCTAATCAATGAATGTGTTTGACAACACCATTTTAAATAATTCAACAACAACTGGAGCTATAGAATACCCATTCATATGACTGTAGGTGGTAATTCCACACCATCTTTTGAGTTTTATAATAAAATATTAAAGTCAATTCCTTATTAAAATTTCCCCAGGTCTGCAACAATTAAATTTATTCTAAATCTTTCTCACTAGCACTGATGGATAAATGAGGAATAGTTGTAGTGTTATGAAAACCAAATTTAATTCCAAGTTTTCATTGTTGAATATACATGCATGTATGAAGTAGACATAAAATGACAGCTTGAAGAATTAATAGAGATCTTTAGCTTGGGTTGGGTGTAATGTTTTCCCATTTCAGATCATGAGTCATTCCTTTGGGTTTTATTTCTTTGTTTCCCGGAAACCCTTGAGAAGAACATTAATATGGATGAGCCTCAAACAAAGAATCTTATTCCCAAGAGGATAACATGTGGTCTGAAATGGGAAAACATTACGCCCAAGCTTAAATGGACTATTAATGTGATATGTCATTCATACCCCCAAATAAATTAAATTGAAAGGAAAATTTGGGAATAATTTTTTCAGCTGTTAAAAGAATTGAATATGTGAATTCAGCCTTAAATGCACACTAGCATAAATTTTGATATCTATCATGTTAGAGCTTTTTAAATTATTTACATGTTTGTAAGATTTTCAAGCTGTTTCTGTAATTAGGGTTATCAGAAAATAGAAATGGCGTCACCCCACAGTCGGACATTGTGACCAATGGATGTTATGTATTGCCACATGGTAATTGCTGTCTCTCATAAGAAATTGAAATTTAAAAATGTAGGTACATTGGAATTATTTACAATATTTTTTAAAGAAAATCGAGAGCTACATTCAAAAAACAAAGCCAAGGTTGCTATGGTATCTTTTGGATATACAGTTAATGTCATTAACATTTTCCACTGTTCAGACATCAAGACTACAAGAGATAGCACATGATTCATTTGTATATTTGTTTAAAGGGGATAAAAATTCAAATTCAAACTACAGTATTATTAACAGTTAACAAGGAATGATAAATATAAACTCTACATACACAATGATTTCCTTTAACAAGCATTTAGAGCGAATTTTTAGGTATCACATGATATTTCTTTTTGTCTAAATGTCTTTTTTTGGTGTTAATGACATTGACTGTATAATATATCCTAATTCAAAGTAATTTCAGAACTATTACAATTCAGATTCAAAGGACATTTTGAAATGACATCTTTTAATACAGCTTACTTATAAATAATAGTCTATCCTGAGCTCCCTTTATGGGTTTTACTTGACAGAACCTCCTTAGCAAGCATGGTAATTAGTTGTACCTCTACAAATCTACCCTAACCAAAAACTGAGCCAGAGCTCATTTCATAAAGGTTCTTATTTGGCTAAGATTTCATCACTACTGCCTTGTATTCATGAGTCATGGACTGTTATAACTCATCTTTAGTCTGGTTTTTATCTAATCCGATAAAAAAAGCTTGAGTACTATCATGCATTATCCAGATGAACACTTTCCCACACATATTCTCAATGTGTTTTGAAAGCAAAGTTTTGGGTGCACCCTCATACAAAAAAAACCCCAGCCCTTGTCTTAGAAGGGTAACATTTAATAGCTATAAAACTAAATTAAATGCTAACAAACCTATGGCCCTCATTTTATGATAGAATTGGAATTTAGAAGGTGGTTTTTGCAGAGGGAGGAAAACAGGAAAACTTGGAGAAAACCCTCAAAGCACAGGGGAATCAACAAACATCTCTACTCACATGTGATAGCAAGTTTGAATATTAAACCCACAACCACATTGGAGGGAGGCAGTGCACACATCACCCAATGATACCTCCCTGTATGAATCTTCACATACAACCATGAGCATCATAAAGCAAGAAATCATGCAACTTCTACTGTTGCAACTGCTTTATCTGACAACATTGAATAGTGTTGCAATGATCCTAAATAATCCTACATACACTCTTTTACCGGAAAAAGCAATCAACAGAGCAATTCCCCAAACAAAAGGAAAAATTATGCAAGAATGCTAAAGCCTAAGGCCTGCCTTAGTGGCTCTTCAAGAACAAGCTTCCAAAACAAAAATACCTTAGTCATTAAGGTTGATTTACAGGGTACAATTTTTTGCTTACAAGTGTTACATGTAACCTGCTTATACCAGGCTTACAATGGTTTGCTTACAACACACATTGCCTTTTGTAAATCAACCCTTCAACTTCTTCTTGTCATAGACAACTAGTTGTAAGTCATAGGGTTGATTTACATGAAGCAATTAATGTCATAAACATGGCATAAGCAGATCCCAGGCGACAGTTGTAGTGTGTACAATTCAACAGGAAGTTATCTGACATACCGAATCAACAATCCATTTAAGCAATGTTTCACATATATCAACCCAGCTATAAATTGTACATTGAGGACAGTACTGTTTCAAAGGTGCAGATTGCCTACAATGTCGAACCTTGAGATCTCAGGAGACTTTTTGCAGTGATAAATATCAAACAGATAAAACCATAAAAGCTAAATGTCGAAACAAAAACATTATGTTTTGTCAATAATATAAATAAAAAAACAAAATTAGTTTGCTTAAACTATTTATAGAGATCATGAATGACGTGGAAGTGTTTTAATGATATTATGTCTTAAAATAGTTTCAAAATTTAATTTCTTTAAAAAAAGTTAGGATTCAAACTCGAAGATATTATTCCCAGGAAGTAAACTTACCTTACAAAAGTTGATAGCGTTTACCATTTGGTTTATTAAATCGCTGTAGTAATCGTGACTGATAACTAGAAGCGCATCCTGGATGCCAGCAGCAACACTCAAAGACCTCAAAAGATGTGAAAAATAGTCCGGTCTGTTGTGAACTTGAATAATTATTACCATCGAATTTTTATTCAGTGAATTAGGGAATCTATCGATATTTCTTATACTTTGCTCGCTGTTTATTTTATCGATGATTTTGCGGACGTTTTCGATGTCTATAGTTGAGTCACTGTCTGTATCTACTAACGAAGGTAAAACTAAGTTCGGTGTGGGCAGTACAACGTGGATTTTTGAAGTTCTGGGGCCCAGAAGATTATCTGTCGTAAACTTCATGTTCTGAGGTGAACTCACTACGTCTGTACTCAACGGGATATAATTTATATGGTGTCTCTGGTGCTGGGTTTTAGGGAAAATACTCCCGAGTTGTTTATCATCGTTTTGTACCGGCACAGCCAAAAACAATCCTTGTAGTCTCATAAACAACACCATGCTCACGGTTAATACACCCAAAAACAATAACTTAAAAGCTGAAGTCCGAATAATTGTCCCTCGATATCGAAAAGCCAACATTCCTCGTCCTGGTAACAATCTCTTTAGCGTCCTAAACATGAGTAAGTTGGAAGAATGAAGCTGGAAAAATCCAAAAAGAAGATGTGTTGGGAGGTTCGTTTGGAATTGAAGGCGCAGCGAAGAGTCAAGATGTTCGACATCTGGAGCAGTTTTTGTCCCTTTCCAGTGAGTTTAATCCCAACTTAGAATGGCAGATAACTATTCATTGACCTTTCCACGTCATCTAGATGTTAAAAGAATAAAATATGAGGCCGAGAAAGCATATTTGATGAGCCAAATGCATGTTCACTTCCCGCTCCAACGCCACCAGTGTGACATGTAACACGTGTAGTGCGTGACGCGTTACAGGTACGAAGCCTACGTCATTTTTATTTAAAGCGAATGTGTGACACTTTGATATCCCGGATCAGGAACTATATTTACGTACCTATCTCAAAAGGCATGTTTCAATAGGAATTTTTTTTCATTATTCAATGTTTTTCAAGAAAATTAATTTGGACTTATTTTCCACAAAGCAATTTTTCAAGTTTGCCGCCTTTCCCGAATCGAAGGGAGGACTGGGTTCACTGCAAGGAATACAAGGAAAATAAGAAATATGAACGAGTATTGTTCGAATTGCTAAGGACTAGATACTCAGGATTAACAACAGCAGACTTCCTCTTCTTCCTTGATATTTTTCGAAGAATTAAAGTTAAATCGAAGGGGGAAAAAAGAAGAAGAAGAAGAAGAAAGAAAGAAAGAAAAACTAGAAGAAGAATAAATTGTCTGAATTCACCAAGTAGCTATCAGTGGTCACCCATCCCAGTACTAACCCAGCCCAACCGGCTTGTTACCGTCTTGAAAGCACAACGCATTTAACCACTCGTCTATCGCTTTCGAAGAATTACCACAACAATGCATACGAAAACAATGCACCACAAAGACTAGGTTATTTTGCTCTTTCAAATCGACGTGAACCGTGGTTAGAGCAAGGGGTTG
>JAAAQI020081117.1:0-16845 GCA_011800005.2 Stichodactyla mertensii | reverse complement strand
TCCGATTCCGATTCCGATTCCGATTCCGACGAAAGTGAAAACCAGGCTTTAGTTTGCCTATTCTTTCATGGTCGAAGGAAAATCACTCTCGTCAAATCCCAACAAAAGAAAACAATAGAATTAGCGTCTACTAACCTTTATTAGACTATAATAATTATTTCACGGGTTTATTGCAATCAATTTACTAAAAAAAGTTAAAAATGTTTATCACTTGTCCGAAAATGCCTCGTTTATATGCTCATCCTCAGGGTGACCAACAACGTTTTTCATGTGCTATTTAGCTTTACCTTAACGTAGCGCTCTGATCTGTCGTCTCCCTCGTACTTTTTCAGAGAATTATTTATCTCTTCCAAATTGCTTCTGAACTGAAACCAGTTTGGAACAATTTTCAGAGCGCGCTTATTCCGGTCTACTTCATCACAGGTCTTCAACCAGCGGCCAGACAAGTCAAGTAAAGACTGACGGATTTTGTCGCTATTGGGCGAGTCACGTGACGTCACGGTCTTGCTTTCTTTGAGGATGACTTCGACGCGTGGTTGAAGGCTACCTAACTTCCTCTCCGCTTGCTGTCGAGAAACGGAAAAGTCATTTAAACAATATCTAAAAATTCGCCGCCAGTACGAATCGTTGATTTCGTTAAGACTTCAGGTAAAATCAGGGTTTGACGAGATGTCTTCACTATATTACCTTCATCTTGTCATTAATCTCGTAACTCGCTGTCCTTCGTTCCTTGGGGCGTTCAATATCCATAAGAAGTTCTTCTAATACTTTGATTTCGGTTATAATCCTTTCAAGTCTGATTTCAATGTCATCATCTGCAAATAGAGCGGATTTCGTAAGAGTCGAAAACCATAGGGCAAATTAGTAGCCGTACCGTTGCCGTGTCGTAGAAAGTTTAACAAAATGTATAATTTCCTTAGACTCGTGCAACTAAAACGTGACCAAGAAACTGGCCGACAAAACATTCTCCCCTCCCCCTCCCCCAACACCACCACGTTCATCTCCCCTCCCCCTCCCCCAACACCACCATGCTCATCTCCCTTCCCTCTCCCCCTAACACCATCACGTTCATCTCCCCTCTCCCCTAACACCACCACACTCATCTTCCCTCTCCCCTAACACCACTACACTCATCTCCCCTCTCCCCTAACACCACCACACTCATCTCCCCTCTCCCCTAACACCACCACACTCATCTTCCCTCTCCCCTAACACCACCACACTCATCTTCCTTCTCTCCTAACACCACCACACTCATCTTCCTTCTCCCCTAACACCACCACACTCATCTCCCCTCTTCCCTTACACCACCACACTCATCTCCCCTCTCCCCTAACACCACCACACTCATCTCCCCTCTCCCCTAACACCACCACACTCATCTCTCCTCCCCTTCCCCCTCCCCCAACACACACCACGCCCACCCCTCTTCGACGTCACTTACCTGATTCAGGATACATCCTCCTAGTCGTGATAGTCTCCTCAAACATCGGCACCCCAGCTTCTGTACCCAAATGTTCTTCAGTACGAATAAACTCCTCAGTCACACCAGGACGACTGACCACCTTGCGTTCCTTCACTATTACTTCTGTGTTTACGCGACTCTTTAGTGGGCTTTTCTTCACTGAGTCTAGTTCCTCTTCCAGGTCAGAGATCTTTTCTTCAAGGTCTTCCCATCGCCTGTCGAGGAGCCTGCGGTACGGTTCCATAACATTGCGTCCGTTGGATACAAACTCGTTGCTGTTTTGGTGGATGAGTTGGAACTGCGGTTCGTGTTTGTGAACTTCTTCTTTCAGGAGCTGAAAAGTAAAGCCACTATGTGTTAACGCGTGGAGTTTACTAGTCGGACGAGGATTGGGGGTTGGAAGAACTTATGAGGGAATAGGTTAAATGCGCATCCGTGATATCATTAGAACATTAAGGTCCAGGCTGCAGACTGTTATACTACCAAACGTAGGCAAGTAGGACGCGCTTGCGATATTGCAAAACAAGCTAAGTGTGAGAGATTTAAAGTGCCTAAGTAACCCTTCCGATAATATTCACAATATTGATTTTAAAAGGGGGTATCTGTTAGTGACCAAAAATTGATGAGTGATGCGTCTTGAAGTTATAAAGGTTTTTTCATGACACATATGCAAATGATTGTGACGTCGAAGGAGTAATTTATGTTTATTTATGTAGGATCAATAATGAGAATATTGTCAGAAGGGTTATAGGCACCTAATACGTAAACACATTTGACTAATTTACGATGGTACAATGCAAATTTAAACACATTGGTAAAACTGAAAAAGTTTAAGCAATTAACAAATAGAACAGCTTCAAATGTGCTCCGTTCAGTTATAGAAGCACGAAGGGATTGACGAAGACACGAAAGGAGTGTAGGGAGAAACAGGAGCGCACGCGAGTTTTTCTCATTTCTCGAGTATATAATTTCGAAAAAACTCCTAAAAAACCGAGCTACAACCCTAAGGATAAACCAAAACGATGTTCAAAGAATTCAGACATACTTCAGCAGCTATAAGTACTCGACGAAAGTCACCAGGAGGAAATCCATTCATCATTTTCCTGTCTACTGAATTTTTGAAAATGAAATCCATTGTTGCGTTCTGAAGTCTGTGAATTTGTCAGCCGAAAAGACTTGCTACAAGCCTCGTGATGACGAAGGATTGATGGAGTAAAATTTCGCAACAGAAACCAATCAGAAAGGAGTATGATTTTCATTCATCTGAAGCAGCATTGATGTAGTAAGGAGATCCAGTGGCTTTGAAACACTAAGACACCAAAAAGCCAATAAATAATTTAATCCAATACGAAAGAGAACTGCTATGTCCATTTAATTCCAAAAACGCGAGCAATCTGAAGGCGTTGAAAGACTTATTAGAACATTAAAGTCCATCAATGTGACCAATATTGCTTTACAACTAAGATACCACAAATGGCAAATACTTAATGTAGAACGGAATGATTCAGTTATGGCTTTCAGCATTGTAAACACACCGATCATTAGATTATTTCAAGTGTATCCTTCCTGTCATGTTTTGATTCGTTGGTTTATTGTAATATTGATTCTGAGGGCGCTAAAGAGAGGGTAGGGTCGTAGATCACGCGATTACATCAGTGATCAGAGTTTTGGATGAAGTTAGGAGATCAACTAAAGGCCCGTTTACACTGCTAATTTTGTCGCGCGACTTAAACTTCGATTTTACGGCGACAGATCGCGCACAAGTCGCCACCAATTCGAACATGCTTAAAATTTAGAGTAAACACGCGCGATATGGGTTGCGATAAATTCGCCACTGAAATCGCCGCTCACGTCGCGTGACAAAATTGCTAGTGTAAACGGGATCAAGGATCACTGATTTTGGTAAAATTAAATAGATCGAGAAGGGATATCTCATATGAGTAAATAAATGGGTAGTAAGAGAAGGCAAATAAGCCTCGTCACGTCCATCACATTTTAAGAATTCCCTTTTAAGGACACAAGTCAAAAATACTCTCATCAGCTCAGTGATTCGTGTAATAGCTCAAGTAATCAAGTAATAATTCAATTTGCTGGTATATTTCTGTAATATAATGTACAGACAATTTAGGAAGAATGTGTGTAAGTGGAGGCATAATAGTCCTGATTCACATTCCATAAAACCGCTGACTCATTCATTTAGGGTTAGTCTTGTTTAAAAATAAGTTATTTATAGATACTAGTGAAAGTCTGTGGAATTTAAAAGCTTTTGTATTGTTCAAGTTGTACATTCTTATCGCTCTTAGTATTGATGAACTATTTGCTCCTAAACGAAGCTAAACCTGTACAAAGGAATCTGTGGTCAAGGATCGGCGGTAAATATGGAATATGAAACAGCAATATTCTAGCAAAGCAAGGTACGGTAGAAGGGGAGGTAAGGCAGAAGAGAGGCAATATCGACACAATACTTGATAAAATGGACCGCTTAGACGAGTTTAACCTGGGAGAAGCCTTTGCAATGAATAGACAGACAAAATGAATTATTGAATGGAGAAACATAAGATTTCAGACTTGATTTAGTTAGAAGTGAAAATATGAAAAACGACTGTTGCATTTTAAGTCATGTTTCTGCCATCCAATATGGCTACCGTCACGTGACTTCAATTGCAAAACCTCTTTTTTACCTGCAGCTTCTTGTGATATAGTTTTAACCGACTCACCTCTAGCTTTTCTCTAGCAGTCTCTGGCTGATCAGAGTGCAAAGCGTTCAGCTCTTTACTCATTTTGTCCAACCAACTGTTCAGTTGATCAACAAGTTTCTCAAAGTCCTTTAGCTGAGTCTTGTATTTAGGCAACAAAGTCAGTCTGTGTTCCAATAGCGAGCTCAAGTCTTCCCATGTATTATTAAGACGTGTTAGTCTGTCTTCGAGGGATTCTAGCTGTCCTGTTTCGCTCAAGTCGACGAGTTCCCGACCCACTTCAGTCAGACGTTGAACTTCTGACAAGCGGCCGGTGACTTCCTTGATTGTACTCTACAAAAAGATGAAAATAAATAATACGACTCATTTTCAACATATCTAACTGGGATGGTTATCTACTGCCTTCAGAAACTGCAGCAACGACAACAAGTATTAGAAGCAACATAAATATAGGAAGCATTATCAACTGTAAAAGTGACAACAAACACCAAAAACAGCAACAACAACAGAGTATCAGCAGCAGTACCAACAAGAGAATAACCAGCAGAAGCATCAAAAATTATAACAGCAACAACAACTATAACAACAACGATGGAGGTAACAGCACCATCGTGAGAATAAGCACCGAACCTCAAGATCTAACAGTAACAACAACAACAGCGTCAAAGACAACAATGAAAACAAACAACAAAAGTAACAGGTAGCAGCAGCAGCGAAAGCAGCAAACAGTAACATCACGAACCTAATGAGTATACACAGGAACATAAAAACTAATACCAACATAGCAGCAGCAAAAACAGAGGTAACATCAGCAACACCATCACCGTGAGCATACCTTATTCCACTTGATTTCCTCGTCAATATCTTCAGGGAAACCAGCGTCCGCTCTTCGTTTGGCTTCTTTTCTAGTCTTTTCTAACCAGGTTTCTAGCCTTGTCATATCATTTTCGATTCGCCCTGCCAGAGTTAGCGCCTCAGTGAAATCCTGGAAGAGAGATTTTGTTGACAATTCGAAATGATTATACTTTTCAATGAGTATCAAGGATTTTTTGACAACTTTTCTTGTTTTAAAGGACTTTCCAAGTGAGCTAGAACTTCAGTTCCAAAATCCCAGGACTTTTGAAGTAGTTTACAGACTTGCACAAACCCTGTGACAACACAGAAATCTTTCTTTGTTTTGGTTCAGAACCACTGAATTGGTTCTTCTTAGAGCTTACTTGGTGATAGAGATATTTATTATCGCTTCAGCCGATATTTAATGCTGGACAATCTTCTTTATTGATAACCTCTAACAGGAATATCTTAGTCACTTAGAGGACTCGACTTGTTTGATTAAATTCCGTGAAGTATTTGAAAAAGGTGAGAAAATGATACATACATGCACGGTAAGTAAACCAAGCTATCAAACAAGAAAATGAAAAGGAAAGCTGAGCAAAGAAAACAACAATCAAACAAAAAAGAAACACAAGACAGCTATATGAAGAATGGCGGGAAATTTTGGAAGACGCGGCCGCGCGCGCACCAAGCGCGCCAAAATACATATCCGATTCTCATTGGCTGATTACTAAAACCAAATTGAAAAGAAAATTCAGTAATTATTTTTAGAAAAGGGTTGAAACAAAAGGAATTTTTCTTAATAACCAAAATACTTATTCAATGGGAAGACAAGGGTTTCCCTCTTTGTAATGATTATAGTACAAAAATATCAGAGTTGGAATTTTCTATACTTATTTACAAGCTTTACATCGTAATACTTTGTGCCTTCGGTAAGAAAAAATCTTTGTTTATAAAGAACCCATGAGTTACCTAGGCGGTTACCAGAACAGTACGATAACCCTTGATCATGATGGATGGAGGTGTTCGAGAAACTTGAATGACGAAGTTCTCAGTCACGTTAAAACTATTTCAGCTGTAACGCAAGGAAGCTGAGAATGAAATTTTGACTGAAAACTCCTTATCCGTAATTGAAATTGCATTCAAATATAACTGCAGGAATTTTAAATCAACAAGGAAAAAAGATGGACTTTAATCTCTGGAAGAGATTAGCGAAAAGTAATTTTAATGAATTTTTCTTTTTATATCAAACTGAACAAGATTGGAGACCCTGCGTAATGTTGAAAATCAACCAGCAAGAAGCGTTGAAAAGACGTACTTGATTGAAACTAAAACATGTGAAAATGTGTCATGTGAAAATAACGAAAGGGATTTAAATTCAAGTGTTATGAGAGATTTTCTGGTCCGATTTTGGACCTTATATTTCAAGTAATATAAGAAGCTGAAGCATCTCCATTCAGTTATCAATTATTCTAGTCCAGTAGAGGACAATCCCGAACTGAATGACACGTTTAGAGCTTAAGCCGACCTGATAAAATACTAAGAGTATCTGTTACCTTAGACGAATTAGAAAACTACTTAGTTCAAAGTGAAGATGCCAAGACTACAGTGAAATTGGGATCACGATGACACGATTTTTGTTCAAAGTGACCAACGCTACATGAAAGCTGGGTATTTGGTTAACATTCAAAGAGATTACCGGTCTAGACCAAGGCAAAACGTTGTCCCTGCATTCTGATAGCTGTAGCACACTACAGAGTTGAGTAACTCAACCGATAAGCAAAGGAATGAAGTAAAAATGTAGAAATTTTCAAGGAATGAAGCGTTGTCCAAGAATCGATTTTCCAATCACGACATGGCATAATTGCTAGAATAAATTAGTGTATAATAAAAACAGATGTTTTAAAATACGTTATCGGGATGACTGATCGAGGACAACGAAGCTTCCACACGACCACAAGCCAAAAAGGGCCCGGGATTTCCCCCTCGAGTGAGCCAAAAATCTTGTTCTTGAAAGAAAAATGAGCGAGAAAAGCACAAAAACTCAACACATATCAGGTCTCCAAATCCAGTCAAAACAAACCCGCACACCAAAAATATGTTAAGGCATAGAATAATGCAAATTGCCTAGTAGAATCCTTGCCAAATATTGTTCATAAAGACCTGTTGTTGTTCTGTGAAGTATTTCCGTGGCCTTGCCGGACTTGGAACGATGAAAAATGTTGATATCTGGATCGCTGGCTTCTCTTCCATCCTTATTTACGAGGTTTGACCGCTTTTACCAAACTCGGCGGGGAACAGATTGGATAGATAGGTATTTCAGTGTAGAATTAAACATCAGATATGGCGCAGCGCTGTGTTATTACTAACGAAATGTCAAGAAGTAACCCCTGGGTTGGAAAATGACAGGTGATTTGATAGTTACAAAGTCGAAAAGAAAATGACAGAGGCAACAACAATTACAACGCGTTGGGATTCACTTCTTCAAGTAGAGCTCCAACTCCCTTAAAAATATCCTTCTTTAGGGCTAAGAACTGCATTTTCGCTATTTCTAATGTTTTTTGTTATTTTTCTTCTCTTATTTGATTGGAATTTGAGAACAATTTCGAAGTCTATTCTCGTAGAGATTATCTTGACGATAGTGTTGTCAGAAAGCACAGAGATGTTTTGATAAATATTTCAGTGTTATTGTTAAGGCATGGGAGAATGTGATTGGCTGGTGAGATGAAACATGTGAAACATTTGTGGAATGAGTTTATAAATACGTAAAATATCGCAAGTGGCTTTGGTCGTACGAGATTGTAATTACAGAAAAGCACTACCCCTTGAGGTCAGGGGAATGAAATCAAAACAAATTTAAGAGGAAAAGACGAAAACAAAACTCCTTAACAATGCAAATTGCCATTAAGAGATATTCTTTCCATCTTCTAACCAATGGAAAAAAATACAGCAAAAAATTCGCGTTAGATTTTGAATTTTCGCGTTAGATATTTGTAACGAGTACGAGTTCGCCAGATTTCCAACGATTTTTCAGAAACGCGAAGTACTTGTGTAGGTACAGACGGATAAATGGAATGGTCGAACGCACAGAAATTACCGACAGACAGGCAGGAGGACGGACGGCAGACAAACAGACAGACGGATGGACTACCCTGGGCAGGGAAAATTAACAATCTCACGATAGACAAAACAGACAAAATTAGAAAGACAAAGAGGGTCAAAGACAGATAGGAAACAAACCTCATATTTCTTGTTAACTTTGCTGACAAGTTCCTTGTGTTCTTGTTGAATCTCATCAATTCTTCTTTCGATACCACTTCGTTTATCTTCTGGTGATTTATCAGAAATCTGGTGGCCGACTTGCTTCACGTGTTCCAGATCCTTCCTTGTACCTACCAACTCCTCCTTGTACGACTGAAGCAGAAAGAAAAATTAAGTTTGAGATATAAAAGGCTAGATTCTTAAAAAGAAAGTTGTTTGAACGTTTTCGACCGGTTTGGTCATCAGAAAACCAAGCCGTTTTCTGATGACCAAACCGGTCGAAAACGTTTACTGAATAACTTCTATGTAAGAATCTAGCCTTTTATAACTCAACAACATTTTTAGCGTATTATGCCACAAATTTAAATTTGTTGCGAGACAAGCTGCACGAGACATTGCCTAGTGTAACATACTAAAAGTGTCTCGCAATTTTGTTGCCGTAACCGTTGCGAGAAGTAGAACTCAAAGAGACACTTGTGGTATGTTACAATAGGTAATGTCTTGTGCAACTTGTGCAACAAAATTGCATTGCAAGGAAAATTTGCCTAACTAAAAATATTTCTATGGTTCCAGAAAGGAAATAGAAACAAAACTTTTTACCTCAGTCACCAATTTGAAACGCTCACGAAAAGCTGCGAACATAACTGACGAAACCCTTGCTGGACAGAGGAAGTTTTGATGTTCAAAACGGTTTGAAAAATCTTTTCCTTGACGAAGCAATGCGAGTTATAGGTACCCACTAAAACTAAAATTTGGACTGACTTTTTCTAAGCATTTCAACGTGCTTTATCGACGGCTTGATAAAAAAATACAGCCACAGAAGCAAGAGAGTAATTCTTCGTTTTCAAACTTCAAATGCTAGGAATTTTAAAAGATTCTTGTCCTTTAACAAGAAGTATTTGGATAGAAGTGTTTTCTATAGAAAGTAGGTGTCAAGAATGGGTGAAAGTTTATCGTCAAGATTTTTAAGAAAACAAAAGAAAAATAACCACTTTTCACAGTTATATACTATGAAAATTTCATGAGGTGAATATGAAGGGAAGGAATTTAACAAGAAATGTGCTTGTAATTTGCTGAATGTTTGACACGCGTCGAGTCGAAACAACGGCGTATTTTACTTGTTAGAAGTGGTTATGGAAAGAGGAATTCCTCCTAGTCTGGAAGCAGAATTTTAAGAATGTATTAGGATAAATCCACGTGAATAGGAATCATTTTGTACAAAAACCCGACATTCAATATATTTTCATCTAAGTCCAAATCCCTTTTGTTGTTTTTCCGCTTATTTTTTAATCCAGTATAGAAGAAATCGAAGAATAAGTTTTGAAAGTCATTTCTAGGCTTTTTATGTAAAGTATACTCCATGAATAATTAATATTCGGGCAGAAAAAAGAGAAAACAAATAAAAGTAATCCAAATATCAAAACATAATGTGGATAAATATTACAAGGAAAACAATTGCTGTTATTACGGCTGTATGCAGATGAGATGCAAATGAGCCGTTATACATTGTATTGACCCGATAGCCTCGCTTGAATGATTCTTCAAACAAAAGAAAATCTTATTGCGGGCTCATCTGTAATAACAGCTATTTTAACGCATTTCAAAGCTTCAAACGCCAAGGGAACATCTCCAATTTTCTACCTCTTTGAAGTTTAGACAGTATTTTCACAATGTTTAGGTAGCTCTGTATTATGTATTGAGAGTGCTTGACGATTTCTGTACCGTTTTTGATTTTCTAATCAACCGAATTTAAAGGCCCGTTTACCCTAGCAATTTTGTCGCGCGACTTTAGTCGCGATTTTATGGCGATTTTACGGCGACAGATCGCGCACAAGTCACCACCAACTTCGAACATGCTCAAAATTTAGTGCAAACACGCGATTTTGGTTGCGATAAACTGCTAGTGTAAACGGGCTTAATGAATTCTCTTGTTATATTAACCAACATGGTAGCCATGTCTTTTGCCTCTAGGGAATAATTGCAAACCAAATTTCAAGTTTCCATGGAAACGATCTACCAAACCCTCTGATTGGCTAATTTTTGACAGTTCCCATGACAACATACCCTGCACTGATCTTGTAGGTTTCTGATTGCCCTCGGTTCTCCAGACACCAGGCGTAGTTTTTTGACCCCTCGATGGATTTTGTCCAGACGTGACATAAGATCTCCAACCAGGGCTTCAAATTCGGTGCCCAGTTTCTTCACCGGCTGGTCTTTGAGCTCAGTGAATTTAGTTTGGATTGAGGTCCACTTGGTCTTGAGTTGGTCTAGTTCTCTGAGGTGGGAGGTGTAGATGCTGCCGTTAGGTCCCTTGCTCAAGTCTCGGCAGGCATTCTCCACTGAGATGAGAAGAGCTTCGTTTGACGAGAACTCGTCGTTTAAAGTCTGAAAACAACAAGGTACTTGGGATTAGGCTAAATGATTATTCGTTCTTTATTCATTGTTATCGTTTTCTCCTTTTCCTCCTTATTTAATTACCATCACTATCAACCGAAGCACCACAGATGGGGATGATGGATGATGATGATGGATGATGATGATGATGATGATGGATGATGATGATGATGGAAGATGATGGATGATGATGGATGATGGATGATGGATGATGATGATGATGATGGATGTTGATGGATGATGGATGATGGATGATGATGATGATGGTGATGATGATGATGATGATGATGGATGATGGATAGTGATGATGATGATGGTGATGATGATGGTGATGGTGATGATGGATGATGATGATGGATGATGATGATGATGATGGTGATGATGACGATGGTGATATAAGTGACGAATGATTGATGTTACCACGGTCGCAGTGCCGTCACGATCACGGCACGTCCTTCAGTAACTTTCACACAGTCATAAAAACCCGCTCACTGTCATACCTTTATTTCGCGTTCATCAATCTCCTCGTACTTATTGATCCTCGTGGTAATAAGAATTTCTATCTTCGTGATCCACGTTCTAATAGCTTCAAGGTCTCTTTTCATTTGCATTCGTTTGTTCAGCTCACCCTCCAGGACCTGCTTCGTTCTTTCCGCGCGGTTTCTCATCCCTTCCAGTCTTTCTACAAACTCGTCACGTTGTTTCGTTACCATGGTGATCGAGATTTTCTTGTTGATAAGTTGATTGGCGATGTCCACAACTGACCCAGGACCGCTCATCTTGAGGAGGCCGAGGTGACGATTAAGGGTCTGGGAACGAGAAAAATAGACCACAATAATTCAAGTCCTAATCCAATTTACAAAAGTTTATTGAATTTTTTACTTCCCAGTTCATGTCCCATTTTTTAATTTTCCATTTCCTTTTTTTAGATAATATTCACTCACCCGCAGAGCTTCTTCCAGGCTGGTCTCAGTTCCCTCGAGGCTGTCGTAGCATCTCTCCGCTACTTTATCGATCTCAGATATCAGTTTGTAGTCTCTCTGTAGTGCCATTTGGAACTGCTCCAGTTCTGTTTGGGTGAGCTTGAATTCGTGTTGTCTTTGAGCAACCTGTCACGATGAATGATAATAGAGAGAGAAACAATACACTTTATTATATCCACATCCACTGGATATGAGCAATCGCGCGCTCTGATTGGTTCCTCTACTACTAGGATATCAGCTCATATCCCGTGAGTAGAGAAGTAAACAAAATGTCGGAGCGTTTCGCCGACATTATTTCATTTTTTAAACTTGAAAGTAATTAATATTTTATATTTCTCACAATCCAGTGGATGTGGATATAATAAAACTATTATTCCACTCAATCTCGTTGTACATGGCTCGTAGCCGACTCGGTGCTGCATGCCTCATCGGCTATGAGCTCATGTACGACTCGATTTTGTGGAATAATTGTCAATTAGATATCATTGGTTACTATGGCAGCAGGCCGTCGTCAGCTATAGTCTTAATTATGGTTAACCTTAGTCATGGGTACGAATTTGAGTCGATGCGTGCTATGTAAAGTAGGGTACTGTAATCATTCACTACTGTAGCTATAAGATACCGTTACTTTAGCTTCCTGTAGCTATGGCATAACCGTTGCTATGGGTTATTTTAACTATAAGATACCGTGTCTAAAGGTCTCTATAACTATTGGTTACAGAAAATTGGAAATTGTAAACTGGAAATTTTTTTTACCATTCGTCAACATTGTACTAATTCGTACCTTGTTCTTAAGCCTTGACCAATCACTGTTCAGTTTCTTTAGACTTTCCACAAGGGGTTCAGCAGATCCTTGCTTGGTGTGATCTGCGAGCTGATTGGCTGTGGTGTTGATACGTACCACGACTGGAGCTCGTTTTGAAACATCTTGTTGCAACTCCTGCAGAAGGGATGATGGGGGAAAAAACGCCTGAATTACAATACTTTTCTAAGAAAAAAGACACAAGAATCTACTGATGACCTCCAATAAGCCAATCAAAAGCGAGAGCGCCGCTCATCCAAAGAAAATAGTTTTACAAAGCACCGTCACGGTCACGGTACGGCATGTCCGAGTTCTTCACAGTCAAATAAAAACTGCTCTAACGATATCCGCGAAGTCAATCACGGAGCGCCAGATTACTGCGCACTGTCAAGGCTCGCGGCATTGTCATGGCACGCGACACTGTCACAGCAAACGGCACTGTCACAGTACGGAATGACGACATCAGTTGAACCACTCGCCGCGCGCGAGATTCTCATCCAATGAAAATGCTTTGACACGGCACCATCACGGTCACATCACGGCACGTCCGTAGTGTTGTTTTTAGAATCATGCAAAAACTGTTCTATATGCGTCATCTTCACGGTAACGGTACTGTCCCAAGTCCGTGCCGTGGGTTTTTCATATTCAAGAGTACCAACCTTATAGTGATCCATTTTTTCCCGGGTGATATCTCCAGAAGCGATATCCCTATCGTCATCAGCGATAGATCTCTCCGTCTGCAAGATCCAGTGACTCATCTCCTTCATGTCATGGTTCAATTTCTGATACTTCTCAAGCGCGGCGAGAAGATTATCTTTGACACGGGCTGCGTGACGCACTAGCGTGTCCCACCGTGTTGTCACGTCGTCTAGTTGGTCACGCACCTTCTGGGCGTAAGCTGGGGTCGACTTACTCAGCATGTAGGTGCCTGTTTCGTTCAGGGAATCTAGTTTCCGCTGAAGTTTTGTGATGTCGCTTTGGAGTGCCTGAAATATAACATCGAAACTTTCCTAAGAGTTTGTATGGAAAAAATGTTATTTTACCACATTTGAAAATTTTCTCGCTTTTTGATTGGTTGAGAGCTGTGGGAAACAAGAGTCCATACCACGGTGGTGAGTTTGCGCGCGCTGGGATCGTTTCCGAGTTCACGATGAGCGCAAAAAAATTAAGCTTTTGTGGTAGAAAACAAATTAACGATAGTTTCTTGTGGTATGTCCTCTTATTTACCACGGTTTGCGTCATCTCATCGTCAAAATTGTTAAGTGGATTATCAACAATTTTGACGATTCGATGACGCCAACCGTGGTAAATAAGAGGACATACCAGAAAAAACTATCGTAAATTTGTTAAATGGACTGCACGAGCTTGCAAGTTTATGTTTCATGCCATTCCAGCTGAGCGGAAATAAATTCTCTAACCAATCACAGTCCGTTGGGATTTTTCATGGCCGGCCCTATGTTCAAGCACGATTTTGAACCTGAAAACAATTGGAAATTTAATTCGATGTATTTTGAGGCCTAGAAAAGTCCAAAAGTATTAAAAAGAGTGAAATTTTATCTTTGTGTTATCCAAAAACTACGCGAAAGATAATTTTGAAAACAAAGAGTGAGGGCCGGCTAGTTGTTCGCTCAGCTGGTTTCTCCTTTGTCCAACATTTTGAGCTGAAACTTCATCTTCTTACTAATATTGAGGTACATTTTCCATTTCTGGAGTTCATTTTGACACTGGTGTTTGATTTAATGGGGGTCTGGTCAGATGACCTGTTAGTGGACCAACACTCAGGGTCTTAAAATAACTGAGGAGAAGGTGCTGCCTTTGTAATAATATCTGTAAATGGTTAGACCTTCACGTGGCTCGGATGATCACGTTAATGGCGGTCCAGGCATTTTATTACATTCATATAGAATTTGCGCGTTATAAATGTTAAACTTTTCCTTTCTTTTTTTTCGTTTTTGTAACACATACCTCGCTTTGATCAAGCTGTGCTTCTAGGGTATCCGGGTCTCCAGCAGCGGGCTCCTGGTCTTTAAGAAACCCACCAACCTCTGCCATCCACTTGTTCAACTCCTTCATCTCATCAGCGAACTGTTTATTCTGGTTAATTCCCTTCTGTGCCTGCGTTTGGCGTCTCTCAATGGTTACCGTCACGTCTTTCCATTTGTTGTTCACATCGGTTAGTTTCTGTCGGAGCTGTTCGAGTTTCTGACGAGGTAATGTTTTCATGAATTTTTCTCCGGTTGTGTTTAGGTAATCAATGTTCTTCTTCTGTTCTTGCAGCAATGATTGGATTTGCTGTAAAACAGAATTTAAAAAAACATCAACTGCTATGAAACGTCTGTGTTAGAGCACAATTCGTATGAAAAGCTCGCGGCACGAACACAGTCGTGACACGGTCAAAGCACGGCAAGGCACTTAAAAATCCTAGAAAACATCACGGTTGCGGTAAGGCACGCTTACGGCACCGATCGTGCCGCGAGCTTTTCACAGTCATACGAAATCTGCTCTGATACTGAGATAAGGCGACAGAAAGTTTCACAAATACACCTTAAGCCACAGGGAGCCCAAGCTCGCCTTCTGATTGGCTACACTACAGGTAAGTTCATTAGCCGACGAGGAACCTCTAGGTTTGCATCCCTTCCCATGAGATATGTCTGCCATGTTGGATGACAGAACTAAAGAAGCCAAGGTCAAATCTTTTGTTAAAGTCAACCAACATGGCGGCCATGACGTCACATGCACCCCAAGAATTCCGCGTTAATCTAAAAAACCGATATCGCCAAGCAGAGTTAATATACTGCTTCAACAAAACAAACACTTTCGGATCAGGGGCAGATCCAGGAATCGGAGAAAGGGGCCCGGACCAGAGGAAAGAGAAGGAGAGGAGTGGAAAACTGATCGAGCCAAGTTTGGAAGTATGAAAATACCACTTACGTATAAAGATGCATCCCAAAACAAAGGGGACGCCACTCCTTGGGATTACCCCTAAATCAGCCCATGAAAATTTCGCAGATTCCCGTAGCAACTCGAAAATATTTTACGAGAAAGAGACTAACCCTGGGTAGTAGAAAACTCGAAACTGAAACTGCATGGAGAGCTATAAGCTAGAAAACATGCTTTGGCGTCGACAGACAGCGGTTTTTGAGGCGTGCGGAGTTACCCATAATTCTCCTTGATTTAGCGCGTGCAAACGAGGTCAGGGTCTGGTTAGGGGCAAAGTATATGAAGGTGACTTCGGAAAATGAACAGGAAACAAACAGTGTTTTGTCAAATGTGGATTAAAATGCGAAAGAAAGATGTAAATGGTTTTACCAAAGAGAATATCTGAATAACAGAGCTTTTCCTGTTCCTGTTTATGTACAGTGCACGAATTTCCTCAAAACTACGATTGGTTTTCAATGTTTTTTACCCTGACCCTCGCTGGCGCGCGCAAATCCTAAAGAATTCACCGATTGACCCCTAGCCATTTCGTGGTGTCATTTGTGCTATATTGTATTACGGCCACGAAAATGTTCGGACATTGTTGTCTGACTGCAGTACGAATGCACTAAGTTTTGAACAATTTTTTTAACATATTTTGATAAGTTTGTCTCCTTAAAAATACCAAGGGCATTTTAAATTAGGTTTGAATAACAAGATTTTGGTTATATTTAGAGAGACGAATTAATAATTCAAATCGATAATTTGTTCAAAAGTTAGTACACTTGTACGGCAGTCCCACCTCTTTTTACCATTTATACCACGTGACGGCTAGAGGTCAATCGGTCAATTGTGGAAAACTCCGTAAAGGAGCACTGACAGTAGAAAGAAGACTCCACCTTGTACTTTTGTAATTCATCTTCAAGAGAGTTGACTTCAGTGATGTGGAAATCACCACCTAACTTGGATTCCACAGTCTTAATAGTCATAAGAACAGTGTCCATGGTGTTAAGGTACTCCTTAGGTGGACCTGATTCAAGGGCCGAGGTCAGCTGTCTCTCACGATCCTCGAGTTTTGATCGGACACTTGACCAGCGATCGTCTAGTCTCTTCACGGACATCTGGAAAATAGGTGTCTGTCTGTCTTCTTTGGAGAGTTTGGAGGAGAGGTCTTTGAGTTTGATGAGGTGGCGTTCGTTACTGTAGAGGTCATCACGCTTGTTCTGACGGTAAAAAAATGGGGATTTTAGATATAGTCAACACAAAAGACGACAAGAACAACAAAAGCAGCAGCAGCAACAGCAGCACCAACAACGAGCAACAAGGATTACCAAAGAAAATGAGAAAATAGGGAATATGAGAAAAGGAAGAATGAAAAAGGAGAATGAAAGAAAGGAGAATATGGAAAAGAAATAATAATTAAATAGAGAATAATACATGGGCGCGCGGAGATATGGAATTTATCTTCGAGTGTTCAATTTGATATCTCACGAG
>JAAAQI020081116.1:13740-33734 GCA_011800005.2 Stichodactyla mertensii | reverse complement strand
AGGGATTGAAGGGGAAGGGAGGTTGGGGGGGATTTGGGGAGAGGAGGGGAGGGGGGAGAGGAGATCGCGGGGAGTAGGGGGGGGGGGGGGGGGGGGGGGGGGGGGGGGGGGAGCACAGACAGACCAATTTTTCAAAGTTTTGCTCTGTTTACCCCAGAATACAAAGTACGTGAATGAAATAGATGCAATCATGCTACACCATTTTTCTGTTCTATGAAAATCAATGTCCTAGAAGCTTATTTTTTAATAGGTAAAATTGGTTAAACAAATTTCATTTAATTTTCTATTAAGGTGCTGGCGGTCATTTGGTAACCTCGAATCTGCAACCTTGCATCTGCGGAAAAACTACTCCAGCAGCTCCTAAACCAGGTACAATGATATTCATCGTCATTAGCAAAGCATGCAAAATTACTAAAAGAAAATTTTAAACTAATATTGCATCCAAAAATAAAATCATTATTACGACAAGGAACTACGTTCAATATGCAAGTCAATAAGCTTTTTTACATTGAAGGTAAATCTACAACTCCAAAAAAAGGAAGCCCAGGTGGACCAGGTGGACCTGGAGGACCTGGCGGACCAGGTGGACCAGGCGGACCAGGTGGACCAGGCGGACCAGGTGGTCCTGGTGGACCAAAGAAAACAACACCACCAAAACCTGGTGTTACAACAAAACCAACAAAAAAGCCAGGTATATTAAGTTAATTTTAAAATTATTTTTCTAAATTATTAAGGAGTGATGTTATTCTGAACATCTTTACTGGGATTTTTTTTTCATATTTCTAGGATCCCCAGGTGGACCCGGCGGTCCAGGAGGACCTGGAGGACCTGGAGGACCAGGTGGGCCAGGAGGACCTGGAGGACCTGGAGGCCCTGGTGGACCAGGAGGACCAGGGGGACCAGGGGGACCTGGAGGTCCGACAACTGTAGCTGGCAAACTAACTCCAACAACTCGTCAGCCTGGTAAACCAGGAGGACCTGGAGGACCAGGTGGACCAGGGAGTCCTGGAGGACCAGGTGGACCTGGAGGTCCTGGTGGACCTGGAGGGCCAACTACACCTAAGCCGGGAAAGACGACAAAACCAACTGCAAAACCCACGAAAAAACCAGGAAAGCCAGGAGGACCAGGTGGGCCAGGAGGGCCAGGAGGACCAGGGGGGCCAGGGGGACCAGGGGGACCAGGTGGACCAGGAGGTCCAGGAGGACCAGGAGGACCAACAACCCCTCTTCCAGGAAAACCAACCAAGGCAACAACACCAACAAAGAAAAAGCCAGGCTCTCCAGGATCACCAGGTGGACCAGGAGGCCCGGGTGGTCCTGGTGGACCAGGAGGACCAGGGGGACCAGGTGGCCCAGGAGGGCCAGGTGGTCCGGGGGGTCCAACTACACCAAAACCGGGAAGAAGAACTACGCCTACGAAGAAAAAGCCTGGAACACCAGGTGGACCAGGTGGACCAGGAGGACCTGGAGGGCCTGGTGGTCCAGGGGGTCCAGGAGGACCAGGTGGACCAGGAGGACCAGGAGGTCCTGGAGGCCCAGGTGGACCAGGAGGACCAGGGGGTCCAACTACAGCACCAAGTAATGCACCCCAGTTGCCAACTACACCACCACGATATCAGCCAGGAAAACCGGGAGGACCAGGAGGACCCGGAGGACCAGGGGGACCTGGAGGACCATCAGGGCCAGGAGGGCCAGGGGGACCTGGTGGACCAGGAGGTCCAGGAGGTCCAGGAGGCCCAGGAGGGCCAGGTGGACCAACAACTAAGCGTCCAGGAAAACCAGGAGGCCCAGGTGGTCCAGGTGGACCTGGAGGGCCAGGTGGACCTGGAGGACCAGGAGGGCCAACAACTAAACAGCCTGGTAAACCTGGTGGTCCAGGAGGACCAGGAGGTCCTGGTGGTCCTGGGGGACCAGGGGGACCAGGGGGACCAGGAGGGCCAGGTGGACCTACGACTCCAAAACCAGGAACAAAAACGACACCTACAAAACCTACTCGTAGGCCAGGAAAACCCGGTGGTCCAGGTGGTCCTGGTGGTCCAGGGGGTCCAGGGGGTCCAGGAGGACCAGGAGGACCAGGGGGACCTAATGGTATCCCAACCAAAAAGCCTGGAGAGACTACCAAGCCAACTAGACAACCTGGAACACCAGGAGGTCCCGGTGGACCTGGAGGACCTGGTGGACCAAACGGACCTGGAGGACCAGGGGGTCCTGGTGGACCAGGTGGACCAGGGGGTCCTGGTGGACCAGGTGGACCTGGAGGACCTGGAGGACCTACGGTTGGTCCACCTGGTAAAACAACAAAACCAACAAAGAGACCTCCAGGTAAGCCAGGAGGCCCAGGAGGCCCTGGAGGACCGGGTGGTCCTGGTGGACCAGGGGGACCAGGTGGTCCTGGTGGACCTGGTGGGCCAGGAGGTCCAACAACACCAAAGAAAGGTAGAACTACCAAACCAACTAAAAAGCCAGGTAGTCCAGGAGGGCCTGGTGGACCTGGTGGTCCAGGAGGCCCTGGTGGACCAGGCGGTCCAGGAGGACCAGGTGGACCTGGAGGCCCAACAAAACCTAAACCAGGAATTACTACAACACCTACAAAGCGCAAACCTGGCAGACCCGGTGGGCCTGGAGGGCCTGGAGGACCAGGAGGGCCTGGAGGGCCAGGTGGCCCTGGAGGCCCTGGAGGTCCCGGAGGCCCTGGAGGCCCTGGTGGGCCAGGAGGGCCAGGAGGACCAGGAAGTAAGCCAAAAACAACACCAACAACAAGAAGACCAGGATCACCAGGAGGACCTGGAGGCCCAGGTGGTCCGGGAGGACCGGGAGGACCAGGAGGACCGGGTGGTCCAGGTGGACCAACAGGACCAACTAAGCCTACTAAACGTCCTGGTTCTCCAGGAGGACCAGGAGGACCAGGTGGTCCTGGAGGTCCTGGAGGACCTGGAGGACCAACAACAGCCCGGCCAGGAAAACCTGGTGGACCAGGAGGGCCAGGAGGGCCTGGGGGACCCGGGGGACCTGGAGGACCTGGAGGCCCAACAACTGCACCACCTGGCAAACCTGGTAGGTGATCTGTAAATATTTAATTAAATAATACAAGTACTTCATGCAATTAGAAATAATGGCTATAATGATCCAAATAAGAAATAAATAACAGCGTTATCCTGAAGACCTAGTACTGAAAATCTTGTTTAAAGAGAGACTTGATAAAGGTATCAAAGATAGGACAAAATCACTGCAAATTTACTCATGGAACTAGGCTGAACCATGTAAAAGATTAAATATATTATAAATGTCCAAATTCTTGCAAGTTCGCAACCATTTTTACATCAAAGGGTCTAGAAATATGATTGATATCATAGATATCATCAAACTCTCCTTTCCAAATTTTTTCTAACTCACTGCGTTCTTCGTATTTTACTTCTTTCTGGTTTATATCTCTTATCTCTTTCTGGTGTTTATCGTTTTTTGATAAAAGATTTCAAAATGATAGGATCGACAAGCAAGCAAATCGAAACATATTCCAGGAGTGTTGAGCCATTAATGAAATAAACTCTGTTTAAGAATGCTAACTAAAGTATTGACTCATCCACTCAGCTGGATTGGTTCTGGAATTTTGACAAAAGTACTGATACAATTTAAAAGTAGTTTAATAATTCTTCTATTGCCTATTACCTTAATATGTAATCCTAGCATCTTCATCTGGAATTTTTGTTACAGGAAGCCCAGGAAAGCCAGGAGGACCAGGGGGACCTGGGGGACCTGGGGGACCTGGGGGACCCGGTGGACCTGGTGGACCAGGTGGTCCTGGTGGACCTACAACTCCAAAACCAGGAACCCCTGGTGGACCTACAAAAGCACCTAAACCTGGAAAACCAGGGGGGCCCGGTGGACCTGGAGGTCCGGGAGGACCAGGTGGACCTGGAGGTCCAGGAGGACCAGGTGGACCAGGAGGACCAGGAGGACCAGGAGGGCCAACAACACCTAAACCAGGCATCACTACAACACCTACCAAGAAAAAGCCAGGTTCTCCTGGTGGGCCAGGAGGGCCAGGAGGACCTGGTGGTCCAGGAGGACCTGGTGGTCCAGGTGGCCCTGGTGGACCAGGAGGACCAACAACTCCAAAACCAGGAGTTACTACGACTCCAACCAAGAATAGTCCAGGCTCACCAGGTGCTCCTGGTGGTCCAGGAGGACCTGGTGGACCTGGTGGTCCTGGTGGACCTGGTGGTCCAGGGGGCCCTGGAGGACCAACAACGCCTAAACCAGGAGTCACCACAACTCCAACAAGAAAAGCACCTGGTAACCCAGGAGGCCCAGGAGGGCCTGGAGGGCCCGGAGGTCCGGGAGGCCCTGGAGGTCCAGGTGGTCCAGGTGGTCCAGGAGGACCAACTACGCCAAAACCAGGAAAGAAGACAACACCAACGAAAAAAGCTCCTGGCACTCCAGGTGGCCCAGGTGGCCCAGGTGGCCCTGGTGGTCCAGGAGGACCTGGTGGTCCAGGTGGTCCTGGTGGGCCAGGAGGACCAACCACACCAAAACCAGGACAGAAAACAACTCCAACGAAAAAGGCTCCTGGCACTCCAGGAGGCCCAGGTGGTCCTGGTGGCCCAGGTGGCCCAGGAGGTCCAGGTGGACCTGGAGGTCCAGGTGGCCCTGGAGGACCTACTAAAGCTAAACCAGGAGTCACAACAACCCCAACGAAGAAGCGCCCTGGTACACCAGGAGGGCCAGGAGGCCCGGGAGGACCAGGAGGACCAGGTGGACCTGGTGGACCAGGTGGGCCAGGAGGGCCAGGTGGACCAACTACTAAACGTCCGGGTAAGCCAGGAGGACCAGGAGGACCGGGTGGACCTGGTGGTCCTGGAGGACCAGGTGGTCCGGGAGGTCCAACAACTAAACGTCCAGGAAAGCCTGGAGGACCTGGTGGACCAGGAGGGCCAGGTGGACCGGGTGGACCAGGAGGGCCAGGAGGACCAGGAGGACCAGGAGGCCCCACAACTAAACGTCCTGGAAAATCAGGAGGGCCAGGAGGACCTGGTGGACCTGGTGGACCTGGAGGACCAACAACTAAGCCACCTGGATCACCAGGTGGACCAGGAGGACCAGGTGGCCCTGGTGGTCCAGGAGGTCCTGGTGGTCCTGGAGGACCAGGAGGTCCAGGGGGACCAACAACTGCCCCTCCAGGCAAGCCAGGTGGGCCTGGTGGACCGGGAGGACCAGGTGGCCCTGGTGGTCCTGGAGGACCAGGAGGACCGACAACGGCCCCTCCAGGTAAACCGGGTGGACCTGGTGGACCAGGTGGACCAGGAGGTCCAGGAGGTCCTGGTGGACCAGGAGGACCAGGCGGACCTACTCAGCCTTGCAAGCATAAAACTACTCCTCGCCCTGGTGGACCTGGAGGCCCCACAAAGGGTCACCCATGTTACACAATTCCACCAGGTAAAGTTTTTTGATTTTCTAATTGCTACTTTTGAAAACTTCGTTTGATTATATTTTTTCTTTCTTCATTCTTTCTCTCTTTGTGTGTGTGTGTGTGTGTGGTGTGTGTCTATGCGTTACTGTAGGCTACACAATTGTTCGCAAGACTACAACTCCTAAGCCAAGTGGTCCTGTTGGGCCTCGCACTACAACAGCTTCTCCAACCAAGTCCACTCGACCTGCCATTACTACACCCTATAATAAAGGTAAATTAATTTTCTATTAATAGTTTGATTTAGACTTTATATCACATACAGTACATTTTCATAATACTAAGGTTCTGGTCAGATGCCAAGTTTAATCTTAATGTCATTGCCAGAAATTCAGAATGGACATGCGCAATAAATGTTTGAAATTTGAGATATGTATTTGATATATTTTCTTAATTTTCTTAATTTTCTTTACAGTTTGCAAGACAGCTATGGACTTGGCCTTCGTTGTCGATGCTTCTAGCAGTGTCGGCATTCGTAATTTCCGCCGAGTGAAAAAGTTCATAAAGAAAATCGCTAAATCTTTCATAATTGGACCACGCGACGTCAGAATAGGAGCTGTCGTGTTTTCCTCAAGACCCCAGCTTGCCTTTGGATTTAATCAGGCGCTAAGCAAACGTTCTGTAAAGAAAGCGATAAACCGCCGTATTAGGTTTGTTAATTCTATCTAGTCTTATTTGGTTAAATATTTGGTTCTTTAATCCTTTCGAATCCAAATTTGCGTCAAAAATCATGAAACGTGAAGACTTTAAAAGGGTAAGAAAGGGTAATACTAAAGGTTAAGAGACTTGTGGCCAATAGACCTTTTACCAAAATGGCGGCCGAAATTTCAAATAATTTAAAATTAGAAACAAATACCAGCACTAGAAAGAGCACCTCAACTTTAGTAACCCTATACGCCATAATCCCAGACATATATTTCTCTGTAAATTTGGCAATTTTTGAAAAATGTTTTCTCGGCCGCTATGACACCTAACATAATGAATCTTTGCAGGGTTACTAAAGTCGAGGGGCTCTTTCTAGAGCTGGTATTTATTTTTCACTCAGTTAAATTTTTACTCATTCGAATTTGCAGCCGCCATTTTGGTAACAGGTCTACTCCACTCCAATAACCTCACGTCGTCTTCAGTCAAGCATATTCAAGATGAACTACTCAAATGTCTCCGCAATAACTAACATACAAGTTAACTTAATTGAATATATAATTTTATTATATAAACTACAGTGTTTTACAAGGATTTCTACCACTGAGAAATGTTGTATCTCAGCACATGTAAAAATACGATATTTTTCACATGTGAAAATATCAACCAATCGAAATTTTAGTATTCAGTGGTAGAAATCCTTGAAAACACTATAGTTTATATAACAGAAAAATACATGGACGCTTGGAGATATGGAATTTATCTTCTTGTGTTCAAATTTGATATCTCACGAGTGAGCTGTGCTCACTCGTGAGATATCAAATTGAACACTCGAAGATAAATTCCATATCTCCGCGCATCCATATATTATTCTCTATATATTTATTGTTTTTATTATAAATCTAATTTTAGATTTCTGAGAGGTGGCACATTCCTTGGACGAGCTCTAAGGCTGGCCAAGAACCGTTTATTTGCAACTTCATCACCATCGAGAAAAAAGACGTTAATTGTAATCACAGATGGCTTAGCCATTGATAATATTCTGACTCCAATCCAACTGTTAGTTGCTATGAAAGTTGATGTGTTCGCTGTGGGTGTTGGTAAAGAGTTTAGCAGACAGCAGTTGTTAACAGTAGCAAAAGACCCACAACATGTCTACGACAGTCCTTTCAAAAACCTTGACGCTCTTGTCTCTCGTTTAAACAAGAAAATTTGTTATGGTAAGTAATGGCATATTACGGTGTCTGTAGTTTGAGACGATCATACAGCATTGTGTTGACCCAGCGCTTCACTTATATGATTTAATCTCCGTTTCTTCCTTCTCTAGGGTTTAGTCAAGTACCAAATGTTGTGTTACAAAAAGTACTGCTTGCCTGAGAAAATAAACATTTAAGAAACACCAACTTTGTAATTTTGTATCAAATAAAGAACTAATACTAAAATATTTAACCGTTTCTAGAGTCCAGTGGAGCAACACAATCAAAACCAAAGCCCACAAGACGACCAAGTAAGCTAATATCACACCATCACCTTGATGTTGGGAATTTAGTTTTGGACTGAATGATATACAAAGAAAGACTTATAAAACATACTGATCGTTTTCAGGATTCCCAAAACCAAATGCCATATTCCCATTCACAAAGAAGACTCAAGGCAAAGACATTGGCCCAAATAAAAACCCAACTGGAAGATTGTATGGTGTTAGACCAGACCGGGGACCAAATGGCAGACCAGGTGGATCTACTAGATTCCCTGGACGTCCAGGAAGCTATGCTATCTTACCCAATAAAGGTGGTCTCGACCCTCGTGACTCCATTACCATTATTGTCTGGATAAAACCATCAAGACCGGGAACCATTCTAGAATACATTCCACGTGGAGTGAGGCTAAGCATGCCTTCACGTAAAACACTACAAGTTACCTTCCGAAGACGTAATGGAAAGCGTACAAGACCTGTTGTGAGCCGGCAACGAATCAAACCGAAGAGATGGAACTACGTCTCCGCTACTTATGATCAAAAAAGGAATCTAGCTACCCTTTGGGTTGATGGTCGTCCCATCATCTCCAGAAATATTGGCTGGATTAGACTAAAGACCAACACTAGGAAAGTACGCATCGGTGGAAAAAACTTCCGTGGTTCAATCTCTTGTGTGCAGATTTATAGTCAAGCTTTGGATGGAGAACAAATCAAGGCCTTAAAAGATATTTGCATTGAACCAGGTAGAACTCTTTAGGCATACTTTTTATCATTTGTGAAAGGTCATAAAAACTCGCAACAGTGGTAGTGGCATATATATATATATACATAGTGCGTAAATAATTATCGGCAATCACAAAACTATAGGGAAAAAATTATTTTCGTATTAACATATCTTTTCAGGTGAGCCACAACCAACCAAGGCTCCAACACGCACACCAAGGCCTCGTAAGTATCGCATACTTTCTTGATGTACTGTTTAAATAAACGAGTAGGAGTGTTTTACGGGGTTTAAAACACGAGGCGTAACCGAGTGGTTATAGACCCGATAAAACATGATCTGCAAGTTTATTGAACATCTTAAAAAACGTCTAGTTGTAGGTTCTCAGGCTCTTCTAAATTTTTTACCAATGAACCAAGTTTGGCAGAAGAAATCCAAGTTAAAGTTTATGCAAATGAAGACGATATTTTATCAGATTTAAAACCAACTCCCACGTCCCATGATTTCTATTGTGCTCCCCTCATTAATTATTCATTATTCATCATTATTTTAAGACACCCTACTACTCAGGTGCCACACAATGTATTACTAAGGAGTTGTAAGTGCTACATAGGATATTGCCAATATATCAGTCTCTCACACAGTCTGAGCGTCTTTTAAGTTGATGTAGTTTGGGCGTGAGGTATTGATATCCAGAATAGTTCTACATAGGCGTAATGTTCTTTATCATTTACAGGTTTACCTCGCGCGCTGGCATTCTATCCTCTTAATAAGCGTGTCGAAGGACGTGACGTCAGTCCCGAGAAAAATCCAACAGCCAAACTGGTAAACATCAAGTATGAGCCCGGTCCCGACAACAGTCCTGGTGGTTCGATCCGATTCCGAGGACGTCCAAACAGTTATGCTGAGTTCCCAATCAAAAAAGGCAAACCAAAACGGCCCTTAGATGAAATTACAATTTTAGCATTTTTCTTCCCTGATGGTGCAGAAGGACCATTGTTGGCTAATTCCAATCCTCTTGGTGTCGGTATTAAATTATACAATACCAAGAAGGGATTGTTTTCACGCTTCACATCACCAGCTAAACCACGCACTAAGCCAGTCAGAGCTCCCAAGCTGAGACCGCGTACATGGACCTTAGTTGGTACAACATATAATAGACGTACCGGTGTTGCTAAGGTCTTTATTAATGCTAGAGAAGTTGCCAGGAAAAGAATTGGCAGGTTGAGAGTTCCAATTAAGAAACCTCTTCGTACAGGTGCTGTTCGACGTGATCCGCGAAGACTTCGTGGCAAAGTTACTTGTTTACAAATATATCCAAAGGAGCTTACTGGTATGCAGATGCGTATCGCAAAGAGGCTCTGCTTTAAGAAAGGTAATTAAGCAACAACAACAATAACAACAACGATAAACGATTCCATTTTGTTCTTAGAGGTCTGTATACACATTTCCACGGTACAAAATAGAAAGAAACAAAATTGAAAGCATCATTTCCATATTTACTCGTGGCCTTGCAAGTTGCTTTTCATTCCAAATACCATTCCAATAACCAATTCTTTTATATTGTATCTTTAGTTCGTCCAACCAAGAAACCAGGAACCGGAGGACGCCCAACCACTCCCAGCACAGGCAAACGTGAGTAAAATGACGTTACTTTTGCAGCTAACATTTATTGGCTAGGAGCAGTAAAGCTAGAAGAAACATCTCAGTGAAGACCTTTATTTAGAAAAAGGTCGCACTTCTACTGAAGTAATATCCAGGCGATTCACAACTGACATATTGTATATTATTGACGTGATAGTCTTTCTTCCATTCAAAAACCAGAGAAATGAGCTTGAAGATTATCCTACATCCTAATTCACTATTTCCTTCCTTTTTTTGCGTTATATTTCAGCATGTCTCGCTAAAGTTGACATTGGGTTCCTTGTCGACGGATCAGGCAGCATCGAACGCGGACGACCTGGAAATTTTGCAAACATTAAGAATTTTGTCAAGAACATGGCAAGCGCGTTTGTGGTTAGTCCTAGAGCAGCCAGGATTGGTACCGTAGTGTATTCCTCCAGTGCCAAACCTGTCTTCAACTTTAATCGTTATAAAGATATCAATGGTGTCAAGCAAGCTATAGATAGGATGCCATATCCTGGTCGAGGTACTAATACAGGCTTTGGGCTCAGATATGCACATAGGTACTTATTTGCCAGTTTACCCAAAAAGTCCCGCAAGAGAGTCCTGATTGTTTTGACTGATGGGCCCTCAAGAGATGATGTTCGCATTGGTGCCTCTGGTCTCAAAGCTACTGGTGTTGAGATAATCGTTGTTGCTATTGGAAGTTCAGTTAACTATGCTCAGCTTCTGCAGATTGCTTCAACGCCTGGTCACGTGATTCGTTCGGGATTTTCTACTCTACCCATTGTTATTAAGAACATCAAGAGAAAGGCCTGCAGACGAGCTCCAAGACCTGCTGGTAAGCATTCGAAATTCTCTTGCCATTTTATCCAGACTGTAACTTACGAGATTTTCCTTAGATCTCAGAGTTGAATGGGGTGTTGATGGGGTTTTTGTTGTTGTTTTAGGACCAATCGTTACTCCTCCAGGCGGTATGTATAACATGATTATATCAAAAGAACACCACTGCTGCCATCAATATTTAACACTTGTTAATTCTAACTGAAAGCTGTGAATCATGCTAATATCCCACATGCATGTATGTCTACCCTTCACCTCACCTTACCCATCACTTCGTTAGTGGGTCTCTCAACCTCTAAAAATAAGTCCAAAGATATTGGGGTCAGCCGAAAATATTGGTCATATCAGGGACTCATGCCCCCCCCCCCCGGCCCCCCATAACTATATGTAGAGGGGCGTAGGTAAAGTATGTAAACGGAGAGGGGGGTCTTCCCATTCCGATAAAAGGCGAACAACCCCTAAGTTAAAAACAAGTTACACTATATCGTATTCCTATTGAACCACGCTTTTGCTTTTATATACTTCAACACTTATGTAGCTGGTAGTATAATTCCTGTTCAAAGGATAATCATATATTTCTCATTTTTATTTCATTTACTGTATTACAGGTTCAGCTGCCAAGCCTACAAGACCACGTAAGTTTTAAAATTTTTTTTTGCTTTGTTTTCACATAACAAAATATGAGGATTGTGCGATACCCGTATGTACTTTAGTTCATGATTACTTAGTTGATAATCATCACGGTTTATTTATTTATTTTTTTTTAGGTCCACCAAACCCTGTAGCTGTCTATCCACTCAGCGGCATTACAGGAGGTCGTGACGTTACCCCGTACAGAAACCCAACAGGTCGCCTTGGTAATACTCGTACAGACTATGGCCCGGATGGTCTTCCAGCTGGTGCCACAAGATTCAAGGGAGCTCCTGACAGTTATATGGTTATTCCCAATCGACGTCGTCTTGACTTACGCGACTCCATTACTGTGCTGTTCTGGATTAAACCTTTCAGTGCTGGACCTATATTCCATTACAAACCTAATGGATGGGGTGTCCATATCTGGATGGTCAGACGAAATACCCTGCTTGCTCGCTTTGTTCCTCTCTCAGGACAATCAGTGAAATTTGTCGTCAGTAACCGTGTTAAGCCAGGAAGGTGGAACTACCTCGGAGCCTCGTATGACAAAAAGAGAGGACTGGCAACTCTATGGAAAGACGGAAACTTGATTGCTCAGAGGAGAGTTGGGAGATTCCGACTTGCTACAAGATATCCTATCGTCATGGGACGCAAGCCCCGAGACAAACGATTCTTTACGGGTAGTATTTCATGCGTACAGATCTACAACAAACCACTAACTGGACAACAAATTAAAGCTGCTAAAAAGAGATGCTTCCGCAAAGGTAATTAATAAATTGCAATAAAAGTTTGAAACTAATAGCGAGGGAGTAAGAGAAAATTCTGTCCATGTGAGTGATGACGTTAGAATTTCATGGTCGGTTCAGTAAACTCTCATGTATTGCATGGAACTAGTTTATATCAGTTGGAATGATAAACTGTTGCGTTTATTGTGTAATTTTCGCTTTTTTGTTTACAGCACCAGTCACAAAACCAACCGTACCAAGACCAGGTAAATTCATGATAAAATCTAATATTGACTAGATTTAGGCATTGACTGCATTTTTGATGTAACCCATCTTGTTATTATCTTGTGTTTTTACATTGTAGTGCCTGGCAGACTCTTGGCCTTCTATCCATTAGATTCTGCCACCGGTGGACGGGATATCAGCCTTAACAAAGCTCCAAGGGCCAAGATGAGCAACACAAGGCCAGCCAAGGGACCTGACGGTACCAAAAAAGGAGCTACAACTCTTCTAGGCGAACCAAACAGCTACATTGAAATACCAAACAAAGGCAAACTTGACGCTAAAGATGCCCTTACCATATGTGCATACATCCAGCATGATGGAAAAGCAGGACCCATCGTGAACTACAAGAGAGGACCTGCTTGGGGAGTTCACTTCTGGATGGCCAAACCTAAAGTGCTGTTTGCTCGTTTTGTCTCCAGAAGAGGAAAGATGACGCCTCCCATCTTCTCACGACCTATCGTTCCTCGTGGCGCCTGGTCCTTTGTTTGTTCTTCGTATGACAGGAACACAGGTGTTGCTAAACTCTGGTTAAATGGAAGTCCTAAAGTTGCAAAGAAGGTTGGTCGATTCTACCTTGCTACCAAACAGCCAGTAAGAATTGGTGCAAAGGTTGGTGACCCTAGAACTTTCCGTGGGAAGATTGCTTGTGTACAGATATATAGTGCTGCTTTGTTCAAGAGACAAATAAGAGATGCTATGAGAAGATGCACTAAACGAGGTGAGTGCAAAAAAACCCCAGCAAAATACGACGTAATATTAGAAAACCTTGTCTTTTAAACACGTTTCTGTCTGTGTTTATTTTATCTTGTTGTTTTTTTCATTTTAGTTCCAGTTCCACCAACAACCAAACCTCGTCCAACTAAAGCGCCGGTTACAAAACCTAAAGGTAAAACCAGAAACTTTCAAAATTGAATTTCGGGAAGAATTGCAAGATGGTTGCACTTTATCGGAATAATCAGTGATGTCCATATCTAAATATCTGATATTCTTTGCTAGGTCCACCTCAGCCAGTCATCTTGTATGCATTCGATGGTAGCTTTACAAATCGTGAACTGCTCAACAGAAATCCTCCCGCCTATATGTCGCTGGTCAGACCAGCTCCTGGACCTGACAGACGACCATCAGGTTCGTACGAACTTGAAGGACGGCCAGACAGCTACATCAAGATTTCTAACTTCGGTCGCCTTGATATTATGCATTCAATCACGATTAGCATGTGGGTGTATCCCAAGGCTCCTGGTCCAATCCTTCATTACGATCCTAGTGGTGAAGGTGTTAGGATCTGGTTTGTTGAACCTGATATCTTGATGGTACAGTACGTCACACGATCTCCAAGAAGACAGTTGCCTTATTTGGCAGGAAAGATTACACGATGGAGGTGGAATTACTTTAGTACAACCTATGACAAAAAGACCGGCAGGGCAGCCCTTTACATCAACAGAAAATATATAGTCAAGAAGAAGATTGGTATTTTTGATCTCGCTACCAATTACCCTGTTGTGATTGGTGCTAAGCAAGGCAACAAAAAGCGATACAGAGGTCGAATATCTTGTCTACAGCTGTTTGATGTTGCTTTAACAGCCCGTCAAGTTGATGATGCCAGAACCAAGTGCTTTGGATCAAGTAAGTTCCAACAAAAAAACAAAGTAATCAAGAATCATAAAGGAAGTCTAATAACGTATATAAATCTTGTTATCACAGGACCACATCCAACAATTAAGGCGTCATCGAAACCTTGCCCGACAGGTTAGGAATTGAATCATTGAATACAAGTGTAGATTCATCAGGTGTTTCTTAAGCGAGACAAAGAGAATGGCACCGAGTTGTCTCCCAAATATTATGATACATTTCAGAATGTCATCTGTGATCGACTAAATGTTTTCGATGATTAGCATCATCCCCAGCACGATATTGCACTTGATCTTGATATTCGAAATCGTTTTGGCAAATAACTTAACTACTTGATAACTATAATTCATTGGTCTGACAATATTTTTCTGCTTTTTTTTTTTTATTTTTTTATTTTTTTTTACAGAACCAAAACGACTTGTAGCAGTGTACCCACTTAATAAAGATACCAGAGGAAAAGACATTTCAAGCAATAACGTACCAGCGCGTCTCAGTAATGTTGTACCTGCGAGAGGTCCAGACGGTGTACCCGGTAGTTCTCTCTTCTTCAAGGGCAAACCAAATAGTTATGTTACACTCCCCAACAGGGGTCCCCTTGATACTAAAGATGCCATTACAATGCTTGCTTGGATTAATCCATATGGATCCTCAGGACCTATCGCTAACTTCCACCCTAATGGCTGGGGAGTCCACTGGTGGTACATAAGACCTAATAGGTTATTCATTAGGTTCATCAAAAGAAATGGCCGTCGTTCCACGCCTCCTTTAGTCTATCGTCGCTTGAGAGCTAGACGGTGGACATACGTAGCTGCATCGTACAGCAGACGTACAGGCATTGCATCACTGTATGTCCAGTCGCGGCGTGTAAAAAGGAAGTACATTGGAAGATTCCGCCTCGCTACCAATTATCCAATCAGAATGGGTGCTCGTGTCGGCGACAAGAGATACTTTAAGGGAAAAATCTCTTGCTTCCAGGTCTTTAACTATGTACTGAAACCAAGTGAAATGGCAAAACGAAAACGATTCTGCTTTAGAAAAGGTGAGCAAGACTAGAATATAAACATTGAGATATCAGTTTTACTAAATCTCACTTTCTTAGTAATATTCACTAATATCACTTTTTTTCGCAACTAGGAATTCGACCAACGAGAAGGCCTCCGCCATCTAAAACACGTTAGTTCGATATCATTATATAATATATCCGGGACTACCAATACACCAATTTGAAAAAACGTTGTCGCGTTCAAAAGGTTAAATCATCGAAGGTAAGATCGAAAGGGGTTATGGGTAAGTACTTTGTAAGGCCCATATTATATGCATAGAATATTGTTTATCATTGCAAGTCTCGAACATTGTTTAGAATTCTCGAAGAAAGCAATATTCGAGAATTATAACAATTCTCAAAGCATATTATGGGCCTCATTAACTATCTACCCAGAATCCTCCTCGGTTTTACCTTCGATGATTTAACCTTTTGAACCCGACAACGTTTTTTCAAATTGGTGTATTGGTAGTCCCGGATATATGTATAGGTATCTTTACTCTGTCATGAAATGTTGTATAGATTATTTACTTCTGTGTTGTGATGTAGGACTTCCAAAACCAGCGGCATTGTTCCCATTGAACCAAGGAACACGTGGAAAAGACCTCAGAAAGAGAAACCCCTCAGCTAAAGTTCGTAATGTGCGCTACGCGCCCGGTCCATATGGAAGACCTGGTGGATCTACTCGATTCTTAGGCAAAGGAAGCAGCTATATTCAATTCCCTAACCGTGGTGGACTGGATACTAAAGATTCTATTACTATACTTGCCTGGATCTATCCAGAAGGACGACCTGGTCCTATTTTCAACTTCCATCCAAACGGAGATGGTGTACAGCTGTGGGTACGTGGACAGTTTGGCAGGATCCTCTCGGCTCGATTCCCTTTACGGCTAGGAAGGAAAAAGACTCCTCTTTTACAAAGACGTGTCCTTTCACCAAGGAAATGGCAGTTTGTAGGCGCTGCGTACAATCCCAAAACAAGAGAAGCCTCTATCTGGGTAAACGGCCGACGAGTTGCTAGACAAAGAGTGCCAAGAATAAAGCTTGCTACAAACTATCCTGCTCGAATGGGAGCTCGTTTAGGCAAGAAGGAGTTCTTCAAGGGTCGCGTGGCATGTCTACAGATCTATAAAGAACCGCTAAACAGAAGACAGATCGTAGCTGCAAGACTGCTGTGCAGTGGCTGTAAGTATTTTATTTATAAGTTGTATTTAGACAAAGCCGAGATCATCAACTTGTAACTTAATATAATTGTTATATATAAGTGATAAATTAATATTTTTCTGGTAACATCAGATCGTCCAAGACCGACTAAAAAACCAACTGGTAGACCAACGCGGCGTCCTACCAGGATACCAAGACCAATCAAAGGTAAATTTTCCAAAATGTTTTTTGTAATTTTGTCTTAACTAGCCTCGTCTCCCTCCGCTACTTGTAGTAGACTTGGATATTTTGCCTTTAAATTCGCAGTTAAGAGTGATATTTGACCGTTAATTTTATTTTAGAATCTTTCACCCCATTGGCTGTTTTCCCCTTCAATTCTAACACACGTGGACGTGATATCGGACCGAGAAGAAACCCAAGTGCTAAATTGGTTGGAGTAAGACCGGCGCCAGGCCCTGACGGCCGGAGAAGGACCTCTTATCAGTTCTTTGGAAAGCCTAAAAGCTACATCGAGATCCCTAACAATGGTGGACTCGATCCTGTCAATTCCATTTCAATCTTGACATGGGTGTACACCCAGGGCAAACCAGGGCCTATCGTGAATTTCCATCCTTCTGGATGGGGTGTCCATATTTGGATGGTTTCGCGTACAGCCCTGTTTGTTCGATTCACTAGACGAAGAGGACGCGTTCTGACAAAAGTCTTGATCACAAACCAAATGGAATCTAACAAGTGGAAGTTTATTGGCGTTACTTACAACAGGCGTACTGAAAACGCAGAAGTTTATATCGATGGTAGCCGTATAGCTAGAAGACGCATTGGTAGAATCCGTCTGGCTACCAATTATCCAATCAGATTGGGATCTCGTGAAGGAGATCGTAGACGATTTAAGGGAAGAATTGCTTGTCTACAGATATACAACAAAGCACTCAATGCACGACAGATCCGTGCAAGAAAGAACGTCTGCTTTGGTCCAGGTGAAATACCCTTCTCTCTTGCTAGAGATTTATGTATCGTCCTGTATTTACTCGTTTTCTCTTCAAATCAAGCTATAGTTATTTCGTTATTTTCTATATCTTTATCTGTTGTACTCTAATCTTAGGACGTCTTCCACGCCCAGTCCTTCCTAAACCTGCTGGACGAGGTATGTAATTCTTGTTGGTGATTTTCATAATTTTGATGGTTTATCATCACCATAATCCTTACTACAGTTGATGTATTTATTTTTCGCCGTCTTTAAATCACCAGTTTGTCGTGCAAGGGTCGACATCGCAATCCTCATGGATAGTTCAGGAAGCATTGAATACTTCGGAAAAGGAAACTATGCACGCATGCGCATGTTTGTCCAACGCCTTATCTCATCATTTGCCGTTGGTCGACGTCTCGCTCACATTTCAGTCTCTTTGTTCTCTAATCGACCTCAAATATTGTTTGGATTGAACCGTTACTACAGCAAATACCGAATGATAAGAGCCGTTGGTCGTGCACCTTACATCCGTGGCGGAACTAATACCGGTAGAGCCTTAAACTTCATCCGTACAAGGGTGTTTAGGCTGAACAGACGCAGGCGAAGAGATATCCGAAGAAAGGTTCTTATTATTCTGACTGATGGACGCTCACAGGACAATGTTAAGAGACCAGCCAAGAAACTTAAAGCAGCTGGTGTCGATATTGTTAGTATTGGTATTGGCAACAACTACTTACAAAGTGAACTACAAGCTATGGCTGCCAACAAGCAATTTGTTTTTACCTCTGCATTCCGCACTTTACAGAGGATCACTGTCATGGTCAAACGAAGAGCCTGCACGAGTAAGTCCTGTTATAATGTGACACTAGCCTTTATTTTGTACAAATCTGGCGTATCACTTTGTTTAGAAATGTGTTAGTGTGTTACATTAACGAGTTAAAGATTCATTATGTATAGTGAAATATTCAATGCCATTTCTTCAGTGGTCGTGTGCAGTTCACTCCTCCATCCTTTTGCTTTATGCCCAGTCCCTTCCTTGTGATAATTATATACAATTTATGTTTTAGAACCCAAGCCTGGCGGTCCATCGGGAGGTGAGTTCAGTGATTGGTTTATTAAAAACACTAGCATTTGTTATCTCTACGGTATCAGAACAGTTTTATCACGTTGTTCGATTGGCATATTTATTGGTAATATCAAAATAGTAAGACAGTTTGACATGATAATTTCGTAAATATTATTTAACTCTTGTTTTCATTTTATCTCTAAGGTCTTCTACCCAGACCCCACGGTCAAGGTACGATTATACTTCTCCTTAATCATCAAAGCCTCTCAGGCTGAGTGGCGCTCTTCTTATATCAATAACAATTAAAATACAAGTTTCTGTTTTTGTTGTTTTACTCTCTTTGAACTCAATTAAAGAAGAATGACACTCCCTGTTAGGTACTGCGAAAGGAATCTCGCGAAAAGGATAAAAATAGAGTCCCAAACCGAAAATGATGTTTAGTTAAGAAAAATCCGAGATATAAATTGGTGATGTCATTTAATGGATTTTTACGTTATTTTCTCAGTCTGTCGTCGTCGCATAGACCTTGGCTTCATCATAGACGGCTCTGGCAGCATTGGAGCTTTGAATTTCAAGCGCACCATCAACTTTGTCAAGCATATCGTCTCGTCATTCCAGGTTTCACCAGGAAATACCAGGGTTGCTGCATTGGTCTACAACACACGCACATTCCGCGCGTTCAGCTTTGGACAAAAGCCAACATTGAGATCCGTTCTTTACAGCCTAAGCAGAATTCCTTACATAAAAGGTGGAACCAAGACTGGTTTGGCAATTGCTAGTGCTCAAAAGTTCTTCTTTAGAGGAAGATCTACGCGATCACAAGTGGCTATTGTATTGACAGATGGCAGATCCTATGATGATGTATCAAGACCAGCAAGGAATCTCAGAAAACAAGGCATCAGAGTAATTGCTGTTGGAACTGGAACCAGATACAGTGTGACTCAGCTGAGACAGATTGCTACTGGAAGAAGAAGTGTCTTTACGTCCAACTTCAAATCTATGCTGAATATTGTTCGTACGATTAAACGAAAAGCCTGTTATGGTAAATAGCAATATATCACTCTTAAACTTGCGGTTGGCATACTCGATGAGAAACTAAACCCATGAAAAACTTTCGTAAATAATAATATGTTTTAGCTGCAATGACATATAGAATAAAAAGAAAATGTTCTTGATGTGAATATGTTATTTATTTTGTATTACAGGTAGACCAATTCGACCGAGTGGCAGGCGCCCAAGACCCTATGGCAGGCGACCCCTACCAAGGCCTGGACCTGGAAGACGCCCATCACGACCAGGACAGAAACGACAATACTATATTAAAAAACGTGGTTGCTGGAGGGAGAATGTGAAGAGAAATTTCCCAAAACTTCTTGGGGTTTTCTTTGGTAAAAATGCGATACAAAAGTGTATGCGTTTGGCTCTTCGAAAAGGTTACAAGGTATTTGCAATTTATAATGGAAGATTCTGCCGATCAGGTCGAAAATCCCTTCAAAAATACAAGAGATATGGACGTTCAAAGAATTGTGGAATAAGGGGACGAGGAGGCAAATGGGCCAATAGTGTGTACACCATTCACAAAGGTAGGGGTTAATTAACACTTAGATAACAGTAAACCTTATCATCGCAAGGAATCGTTGCACTATATTAATGGTCCCACCTTCATATTTGCAATTTGTTTTAAAAACAGGAAGAGGACCACCTGGCCGTAGA